>VYZP01031380.1:924-16687 GCA_013400635.1 Hypocryptadius cinnamomeus | reverse complement strand
GTTGTGATTGCTGCTAATTTTAGCTACAGCTGTAAAAGTATGTATACTGAGCTCTATAATCAATAAATTGGCTTCTTGCATACAAGCAGTGGAGTCCCTGTCTCTTCAATCGCCAACGAGAAGGTCCTATTGTTTTCTCACTCCTACTTACTGGAATTGTTATCCTAGGTGACTGCTGAATTGGTTTTTAATGAACAGAAGAAAACAGAATATATAACATAAGAGAAAAGAGCATCATAAAAAGGATTATTTTAAAATACATCTTGCAGTACAAAAATCTGTCTGGGTAGAAAGCAAATAAATTTTTCTTTACTTGAAGAAAATCTAGCAGAAGATACATCACAGATAAAATTTAATAGAATAACTCAGATAGTAATGGGGAAGTTACGTGAGATCTTTATCATTCTTTTATTCTGATGTCAGTTCTTTTTTTTGGTGAAACAATATTTATAATGGGAATAGTATCTTGCTTTCACAAGAAAATAAAATTAACAGTTTATAAAATAGACAAAATGTTTAACAAGAATGAAAAAAATAAAATCACCCTTAATATGTATTTACAGCTTTTTGTCCTCCAAGATCTTTAAACTTCTGTTAATATGTGAGAATTCTTAATTAGTCCTGTCAGTGAGTCTGTGTAAAAGTGTTAAATGTATGCTTTCACATATCATAGTATCACTTCACTTGGGAGATCTGTCCATTATTTTGTGATAAAATTTAAATATACTCACTAAGATTTGACTATTTTCCTTTTTGAAATGTTTATTTTGATGCTAATACAAGTAATGCAGCTTATTTTCTTGATACTGCACTTAGAATGGCCCTTGAAAGAATTACCACTTCATGTAGTGTGCTTGTTCTGCCTGGGGTAGGGTTACTTTTCTTCACAGTGGTTGGTAGGGGGCTGTGTTTTGGATTTGTGCTGAACACAGAGTTGATAATAGAGAGATGTTTTTGTTATTGCTGAGCAGGGCTTGCACAGAGACAAGGCCTTTTCTGCTTCTTGTACTGCCCCACTGGTAAGGAAGTTGGGGGTGCCTGGGAGGCTGGGAGGAGACACAGCCAGGACAGGTGACCCCAACTGACCAAAAGGATATTCCAAACCATATGGGAGAACATCAGTATATAAAATGAGGGGGGGATGGGGGAAGGAGGGATATTTGGAGTGAAGGCATTTGTCTTCCCAATTGACCATTATGTGCGATGGGGCCCTGCTCTCCTGGAGATGGCTGACCACCTGCCTGCTCAAGGGACGCACTGAATTAATTCCTTGTTTTGCTTTGCCTGTGTGCATAGATTTGATTTCCCTATAAAACTGTCTTTATCTCAACCCACGGGTTTTCTATCTTTTACCCTTCTGGTTTTCTTCCTGATCCTGCTTCTGGGAGAGAGAGTGAGCCGCCTTCTGGGGCTCAATGGCTGGATGGGGTTGAACCATGATATATAGCAAGAAAAATCTGCATGTGACTTTACCAAGTTTTACTCCTTTGAACCCTGTGCACGTGTCTTTTGAAACACTCTAGTAACACAAACATCTGCAAAACATTTCTTAGGCAAAAAAGGATACACAAATTCCTTTCTTTCAGCTTTCTACAAACTGACTGTATTGTTAATCCTTCAGTTTGACCAGTCTGTTTTGGTATCATTTCATTGTCAATGCTGTAGAAGTCTTCTTGAATTTTTTTTAATTGCAAATGAAGGAAATTCTAAATAGCTAAAAATTTTCTCTATTTTTTTTTCCTCCTAGTGCTATGGAGTAGAGGCAGTAGCAATTGAAGAGATCTGTGGCATCTATGAAGGATAGATGTAACAATCAGGACAGAAGAAGTTAGTTTGCCTTGAAATAGAGTAGGTTTGCTAAGATGACATGACTAAAACCAGTAAGTATTTCAGAATACTGTTATGATACAGAAAGATGCAATTTTACATAAGTACATGATCAGCACAGGGGCAAATAAATTGCATTGAGTGAATTTCAATAGTAATAAATTTTTTATTGTAGTACTCTGTCTCTGAAATATGGTCTTATTAGAGACTGAAAAACCTCAGAATTTTTCACACTATATTCTGATACAATTCATGTATTGCATCTATATGAGACTTTAAAAACAAAAAATCCAAATGGTTCAAGGATTGGAGGGTGGGGCAGGGGATGAGCAGGAGTGAAAAGAATGGAGTTTTTTCCACTCCATAAGTCTAGAATATTTTAAATATTTTGCATGGCTTTATTGAGTTTATCTGAGGTTTCTTAGCTTTAGTAAATATAAACTAAGAAATAAGTGGCATTATTTCAGTATTCATTATTTTCAGGGTTCCATTCCCTTTCACCCCATTAACTGCTAAATAAGGTTGTTAAGCTAATTAATTAAATAACTGTTAAATAAGGCTGGATTTCACATTATTGCCTTTTTTACCAATATGTGAGAAAAATAAAAGAAATGCTGCAGTACTGAAAACCAGCTGATGGATCCAGCAGTTTTGTCTGTAATGGAATACTGACTTGTCACATAGTTTTGTGGAAAGTGAATATAAGTAGTACCTTCCTTCTAAAATCGCAGATAGGGGCCTAAAAAGTATCTTTGTCACATGCTGCATACTACAAACAAGGTAGATAAGAAGCTTCTGTCTCAGTCTTTTTCATACAAAGACAGATTCATGTTTCCATTAGATATTTGTACTTTGAAACAAAAACAAACAAACAAAAAAAAACCCCTCCAGCTGCTAGTTCTCATTTTTAAAAAACATAGAAGAATTACATAAAAGTAGCTAGATGATGCTATTGGCAAAAACATTAACTACTTTGTTTTCCACTTTATTTCTGTGTTTTGAGTGCAGGATGAGTGACTGAAACAGAGTAAGTGTATGCTATATCAGATTATGTCTTAAAATGAAAATTATTTCATAGCTGATAAGTCCTGCTATTAAGGTAACACTTCAGCATTTTAATGCACTTTTGAGAAGGAGTGTGGTGGTTTTTCTTAACATGACAATTGCGGAGACAAAGTTTGTCACATTGTGCTGAACATGAAATATAAAGGTCACCTGCTTAATTTCAGAAAAAATAAGCAAAAAATCCAAACAAACAAAAAGTCCCAAGAAAATACACTAGTGTGATCTTGGTTAAAAAAGAAAAAAAAACAACATAAATGCACTATCACTGTCTTGAACAATATTTTTAATTTCACTGTCTTCAATACTAGACAAATGGATCACTTTTTCTGCATGTTATAGAATTTTTAAACTATATATAAGATTTGAAGTCACTGAGCACAGGGAAGATATACATGTGTCTTCAATTTTATGTTTCAAAGAAATTAAATTTAAAGCTTAGTTTTTGGGGTTGTTTTGTTTTGTTTTGTTTTTTAATCAAGGGACTGTACTGAAGTTCAGTAGCTCTTAAGTTTTACTGGAAAACATGGTGAGATCCTATTCTTTGAATACTAGTCCACTCTACTTTTTCTCCTTACACTGGAAAACAATCCCAGCAAGTTTGTCCCTCTGTAGATCACTATTTGTTTCATTTTCTTTTTGTTTAATAAAAGAGATTAAATTTAATTACATATTATCAAGATGTCTGTGCCTACAATCTCAACAGAAGTATTTTTTTTCATATTATTTCAGTGTTGTCCATGAAACAAAAGAATAGTATTTTTAAATAATACTCACTCTCAAACTCCTTATCACTGGGGTTTTCTATATATCGATATAGAATCAAAACTGACATCTCACCAATTGAGGGTATTTCACTACCTCTGAATTTCTGCTGTGGATAAAGGCAAGACTATATAGTTTCTGCTTTCCACATTTCTGCCTCAAAATATCCAATGAATAGAAATCATAAGAAAAAGGATGTGAAAGAATTTTCATTAATAGCAGGACAACACTCAGACTCTACAAAAATCATGCATGGAAGGAAAGTTTTGAAGTTTCAGAATATGTTTTTAAGGAAAACATAAGACATTCATACACTTCTTTTAAAAGCCTAATATTTTAGGAAGTTTTTCAGAATACCTACAATAATGCAAATACTTTTTACATAGATTTGATAAATAAATGGCATGTTCAGTTTCATATTTTTGTTTATATTCAAGGGTATTTTTAAGATACATATCTCCAAAAAAATTGTTTGTGAATAGTGATCAGTTCACGTCTTTTTTGCCAAACACTTTACATTATCACTTCAGCTGAATCAGTGTTTAGCGGGTGTAAACTTCCAATGACTTTACAGTTGAGCAAAACATTATGACAAGTAACCGCGGAATAAATCTGCTTAGAGAAACATGCATGTTTACCATCATATCACAAGAAACAACTTTCTTTAAAGATGAACTTTTGCCCTTTCCATAGCTCTCTTGTGACCTTAAAATGTCATCATAAGAGTGTCCACACTCTGTGTTTAATTTACCACAATGACATCTGGCACAGAGCTTGCTCAAAGCAGTATTCCACGTGGCACAATGAGCTCAATAACAGCATACACTTTTATGCTTTGTTTTTCTCCCTCCTCTTCACCTGTCAGGGAGCACAAGAAATTTCTTTGGTTGTACTAATTGTGCATACACACTTGTACATGTAATCCTATTTTGTGAGGAGCTCCATCTAAAATAGACTGCTTCTATTGTTCTTTCTCTTCGACCAGTAATAGTGGTCTGCGTACAGCCGGGGATAGGAAGAGAAAAGTATGCAGGCAGTCTAGGAGAAGAAAAAAATGACCGTTTCATCCATATATATGTAGGAATAGATTGGTTTGGAAAATCAAACTTTGTATCCTTATTCTGGGGTGGATGTCTTCACTCAACTCCCCTCAATGGGTCAACAGGTTAAATTCTAACAAAGATGCGTGCATATGATACATGTGCAATTAGTACACGTACAATTGCGATACACGTACAATTAGTGTTTTCAGGGAGAAAACCAACCTAAGTGCCTCAACATTAAATACAAGCACAGCTTTCATTATCTCTTTCTCCTACTTTCCTCTTCAAATATCTCTGCACCTAAAATTGCAACAGAAAATCTAGAATTGATAATGGAAAACTTTAAACAATATTCACTTCCAGAATGCTGATTTCTGGAAACATTCATAACTAAAACAATAAAAAAATATTTTCTTGTTTGGAAAATACAGTTCTGAAACTTCTACAAAAAGATTGGAATTTAGTAAAATTAAAGAACATCTTAAAAGAGGTAGGACCAGTCATTAGATGAAAACATCCTTCCTAACTATTATTACAGCTTTCATGATGTAACCAAATTCAATGTCTGCAATTGTTTTTTCTTTACCTAGTTTGTATTTCATTTCCAAAGCTTAATAGAGAGGCTGTATGCAAAAGCAACCACAACTTTGGTAATTAAAAACAGAGTTAGTATTGCTACCTGATTTTCACTAAGACAAGAATAAAATACTTATCCCAATGATGCATTTCAAACTTCATGATGTCTTATGATGGTTTACTTTATCAGTGAAGAAAAACATTACCCAAAACCTACAGTGTTATTTAGCCATGTTTGTTCCTCTGCTTGCAGTCACAGAGAGTAATAGAAATGCGGAATTCATGAAGTTCCATTGTACACTGATATTCCTTATATAAAACAACAAGGTATATTAGCAACTGTGAGCATAAAGATTTTGGTTGCTTCTTTGGAATTAAATAATGTGAAATATTATTAGCTAATAGTACACGTGGATATCCATCAGGAAGATATAATGATAGAGATACACAAAGAAAAAAATTAAATTTTGGTAAGAGAAAGAAAATATTTTTTGACATTGTACATTACAGGGGGAGTATTGTAAGCATTTTTAGATTAAAAAAAAAAAAAGTTGAATAATTTCAATGGTATAATCTGTGATAAGGGAAAAACCAAAAGTCACGAATTCTTCATTAAGTTTTCCATGATTTTTATATCAATCATTAATAAGATCTTCAAAAGTCACTAGTTCAGAACTTCAAGGCGATGAAAATCCAACTTTTCCCTGCTTTTTTACATTGAAGGGTTGTAACAGGTTATTCTAACTGGAAGGAATAAATGCACTGGAAATGCAGTTTATTAATGTATAACTTAGCCTTGAGGAAACAAATCACCTCCTATTGGTTTTACTTTCCTATTCTAGACAATAGTTTTCATTAGAGGGCAATCTTACATAGTTTAAATGCCAGATGCTCACTTTTTCTCTCTGCATATAGCATAAGAAAATTTTCAGAGGTCAGTTTAGCACCAATGGATGCCCAGTTTGAAGAAACATAACGTTTTCTTAAAGGCCACAAGACGGCAAATTTTCTCAACAGTCCACATGCATTAGTGGCCAGCCAAAACACAGCAAATCCTAAAGTAAATAGTAGTCCACAGAGTTTGGTTTTATTTTGGAGGTTTATACGTCTTACTGTAGCTCATTACATCTGTTACAGGAACACAATGTCATATGAATGCTAAGAAAAGAGCTAAGAAATGTATGTCAGTTAACTTATCTGCAACCAAACCTGGCTTCCTGTACCATGACTTCAACATGCAATTTTCTGATCATAGAAGAATAGATGATGTGTATGAACATAGTTTGAAATAAAGGATGAATTAGCTTTTAAGCAAAACTTTACTTATTTGCATTTCTATTATTCTTTCTCTTCCTCTTTAGCATCAGAATATTGGACTAACATGAATCTAGCCTAGCTGAAACAACTCCAGAATGATTCTTGTTATCTCAAAAAATATTATGGAATTTCCTTTTCTGCAAATGTTAGAAAAATTTCTGCTCAAACAGAGGATAGGGGACCCTGCAGCACAGAGCATGCAGAATGTGAGACAGTTCCAAGGGTTCTTCAAAAGGGTCTAAGTGCAGCAGCCATGAGATGTCCTGATGGAATTTTCTGAAAAGTGTTGTTTCTTTCTAGCAATGGGACAGGAAATAAAATGGGAATACCTGGTGCACAATCCTAATTCTCATTTAGCCAGGTGAGCTGGTTCTCTCTACTGCTAAATGTGTGTAACTGGTTGCGGCAGATGACTAAGGAAAGAAAGAGGGGAAGAGACACATCAGCTGCAAATTCAGAAATGTTGTGAAGATTGGTACTGGACTACTTGATGTGAGATGCTGCCAGTCCTTGAAACAGACTCTGCAGTACCCTGTAATATAATTATAGCTGTGGGTTTCCATACTATCACTTTTACTCCCTCTCAAATATGTTCCTCCAGTTTGTCTGGCATACCCATCATTTGCTTAATAACTTTATGTCTGGAGCCAAGCCTGAATAAGACTGGTAATATCTTTGCTTTGGCTGACTATCTTGTAAATAAAGCCTATATCACTTTCTTGTACCACTGTGTCACTCACTACCATGTCCAAAACAGGAAAGTCATCTGATCACTTAGAATACCTCTTTTCTTGATTAGGATCAGATTGAAGATCTTTTCTGATCTCCCTTTGACACTAAACTACCTGAATCATCTGAGTTGTCTTGACTTGAAAGACAGTTGTGTCTGCCAAGGAAGGCAGGAACCTCCCTTGCAATGGAAAATGCAGCCCTCTTCCCTCCAAATTATTACAACTTTGAAATTACAGAGCTTTCAGGCAAAGATACAGGAAAAGGAATAACAGTTCTTTATTACTATATATGTATATGTATAACAAGACAAACAACCAACAACAACAGCCCCGGCACTGACAGAGCCAGAGCACAAACCCGGGCCCAGCCCTCCCTCGGCCGCAGGCGCCTTCCCCGTCGGTGCAGTTCCGTTCGCAGCCAGCAGGGGCGCTGCTGGCTCCCCGCGGCTGCAGGGGGCGCTGTGGCGCGAGTCCGGCCGCTTCCCTCACGTGGGCAATGGCGGGCAGGCCGGCGGAAAGGGCCTTCCTTTACAAACCCCCAGCGGCAGCCGAGCCCAGTGCCCCTCTGGCAACATGGACTGCGGCAGGACCTTCACAGCAGCCGGCTGGAACAGCAGAGGCAGCCAGTGGCCACACCCAGGGTGGTCACCAAAGACTCCAGAGCCGTGGCAGGAGCCGCGGAAATCCTTGCAAACAGGGGGTGTCAGGTTAAAGTGCAACAAAAAGCCCGAAGCAGCGGCAGAAAACAGCAGAGCTGGGCAGCAGCAGAAAACAGCAGAGCTGGGCAGCAGCAGAAAACAGCAGGGCTGGGCAGCGGCAGGCGGGTCACTGCAGGCAGCTGCCACAAGCCGCCAGGAGAGTCTCCCTCCAGGAAAGATCGGGGGTCGGGGTCCCCTTCCCAGTGAGGTTGGGTGTTGGAAAGGTTCCAGTTCAACAGCTGGTCTTGCAAGCAGACGTTCACCCATGATAAGGAGATGTAGCAAAAGACGAAAGGTCTGCAGTGGCTGGAAATCCTCTGGCCTAACAGCCCGGCACCAAAACCACACCTGTATGCTCAGATCCCGGGAGGGAGAGAGCAGGAGTGAGGCACAGGCCCAGCCTCTCACCCCCAGCCAAAATCTCCTGGTATCTCTGCACTTCCCAAGAGAAAGCCCCTCAGCCAAGAGACACCAGCAAACTGCACCCTTCCCTCTCCTCCTCCTCCCAGCCACATCCTTTGTCTCTTAGCTATTCTCATTAACATCTCTTAGGCAACAAATGGGAAAAAAATTCCATAGGGAAAAGAAAAAAAAAGGAAAAAATCCAAACCTCCAACAGGAGTGTAACTTCCAGGGAAGGCTGAATATAATACAGCTGATCTTCATGTGAATCCTACCAAAGTTTCAGGTTAAATCCCTCTGTTTAGGAGTTGGACTTGATGACCCTTGTGGGTCTCTTCCAACTGTTTCTGTAACTCAGATATAAAGATGAAATCACTTTGATGTGTTAATACAAGCAATCATAAAGCTGGCCTGATTAGAAGGGAAAAATTACTGAACAGAAAAAAATTGTCTGCCAAAAAAGACTAACACAGAGTGGCCTTCCAGACTGAACTAGAAAACTAGTTTGAAAAAACTAGTTTCTGTGTACCAGAAATTGAAAATTTTAACTGTCCTCATTGAACTTCATCCAGGGTACACAGAAACCAAAAATATCCTGAATACCATCAGTAAGTATGAAATCAAGGGATTGTAATGGCAACTTAGTGTCTGAGAAGGTAGAAAACTCTCTGAAAAAATAAAATTGCTCTGAAAGATCAGAAAATACCATAATCTGTTGGATGTTATCAGGTGAAAAACAGAAATTAAAAATATCTATTGGTTGCTTGAAGTAGGATGCCTTATATCTCTATATTGTAAAAGTCACTTAATTATTGCCTAAATGGACCCTCTTTCTTCCTCTCTGAGAACTTTTTTGGGTTGATTTCCACATGAGCCTTCTGCAGGATCTTGGACTCTCAATCCAGACTCTGTTTCACAGAAAATTTTTGAAGTAAGACTCTGCCCCCGATCAGTTTGTCTTGTCCTCTCCCTGTTTCTGGATTGTTTGAGTCCTTCTGAAAGGTGTCTAATTTGCTTAATTTCCTACATTAATATTATATAAATAATACCTATTTACTGTATAAAAGCAGAGAAAATGGATTCAGGAACAAGAAGTGGCTCTAACATCTACTTCCATATAAAACCTTATGTCCAGCCCTTGGAAATTTCTTGCTTTCCAAAAGAGTCTGGACACATCCCACTACTGAGAGTTACACTTTTTATTGTATTGAGTTCTCAATCCTGTCTGGTAATTTTAAGTGTTAATTGTCCTTTTCCTACTATCATGTGTTAAGAATTGCAAGACTGACTTGAGTCCCTTTTTATTTGCACTGCCTAAAGCTGCTTGGATGCATTTACAATTTCAGCATCCATAACATCATGTGCAACAAGTTCCCAATTGCATTTTATACAAAGAAACCTTCCTAAACAAACAAACAAACAAAGAAACATACAAATAAAGGTTACTAGTACTTCGTTCACTTTTTCCATGTTCCATGTTTTTATGTAGATTTCTATCAAAATTCCTTCAGTTATCTTGTTTTACCTTGGATGGTGTATTGTATTTATTCTCTTTAGTTTATGCATAACTGTATTTCATTCTGTCTGTATTTACTTTGAAGTAAAGGACAATGTCTGATTTGCCTTTGCCTATTTACCTGTGACTGGAGTCACTGGAACCAACAAAGCTTATTCCAAGTCCTGTCCTTTGTGTTGCTATAGCTACTTGTTTTCTTAGTAATCATAAATTTAATTGATAATTTAACTAGGTGCTAAGCACTTTGGTCTGATCTGGCAAACTAACTGCAAATTCTAAAATAAATTTGAGTATTTAATTGGATTAAAACTTCTTTCCAGTAGAATTGAACAGACAATGCATCAATTGTAGACATTTTTTATTTATGCACAAATTACCACACTATAAATAACCTCAACATTCTCTATGTTTTGTGTTGATAATGTTCTTACTTTTTTCCCAGTATCTTTGCAAAAGCCTACTAGGAGCTCCATTATAGACCAACTTGGTCATTCATGCAGGTCTTCTCTGACACATATGTAACTATCACACTGCTATCACACTGACAAAATATGCTCTTTGAAGAACTGATTCTGTGAGACACTCCGTACCATTTATTTAGCATCTGCCAGGTTTAAGTGCTTCTAGGTCTAACAGGAAGCGTACCTATCAAACTTCTCAAATGTATTCTGTTCTGAGATACTCTTTCATTTTCTAAGATAAAGTACTGGTTTAAAATAAAACAGAATATTTTCAGAAATCTGGCAATGTGATGGAATTCTGTGACTTCACCTAAAATGCTGCCACATGCACTTGAAGTCTATTAATGATTATCATCTAAAAGACTGAAGCTCTCCATCAAATAGCAGCAAATGCATCTTTATTAAAAAAAAAAAAAAAAAAAAAAGAGGAGAGACACCTGCAGTTAAAGATTCATGTGATTTAACCAGAATAACAATGACTCACAATTAACTTTTTATTGAAACTACTTTCATTTGGAACAATTATAAAAATTAGGAACTAGTATCAGTCTGGGTCAGGTTTCATTTTGGTTGTTTAAAGGATAGAAGGACAAAAGTGTTTTTTCTTTATGGTTGTACATATCTAGTGACTTTCTATAGCTGTCATACATTCAGAAAAATAATAATTTTGTAGATTGTCAAATCATCTTGCAGTTCATCTCAATGAAGAAAAACTAAGCACATAGTAGGTCAAGCATTACAATGAAATTTTGGTAAAAACCCTAAACACATATAAAACAATGTTTCCAATGTTTCGATATTAACCTAGAAAAAAAATGCATTGTATTTTGAGTATTTTATGTCAAACTTTCAGGCTACGATTAAATTATTGAGTTCTACACAGGCTTTCATGACGAAACTTTTGTTCCAATATCAGTTTAAATCTGTGTTGTCTCTCCAACAACATAGATAAAAGAAATGTGTGCTCTATAAGAAAGAGTGCTCTACCTAAATATATTTATCAAGCTTAGTGTCTTAGGAATTTGAAAATTTGCTTCGATTTCCAGATCTCCGTTATTCATAGGATGTCATATTGTAGTTGCACCTATGGTCACTGATCCACCCATATCATCACATATTAGGATATCTACTAAAAAATTGGTAAGGGAGGATTATTCCAAACATATTTCTGTAAAATCCTTTATAATCTTGACTATTTTAAGACACTGAATAATGAGAGAAAAAAGATCTGAAGCCATAGTTGAGTTAGGTCATTATTAAAAAAATTTCAAAAACCTTGCTATTATCACATTTCAGGGTTTAATGATCGGGAAGCTATAAACTAAACATACAGCCTAATTTATTTATTTACCAAGTCATTTACTAAACTTATCTTTTAAAGTTATTCTTTATTGGGCTCACATTCCCAGTACTAAACATTCTGTTCAATATATAATCTGCAATGTTCATTTCAAATTAATATTTTTTCAGTGCAGTCCACTTATTAGTATGTTTTAGTTCTGCACTTAAGAAAATGTGACTATGATCTTACACTTGAGATCTCCCATTGCCATCCTAACACAAGTGGGTAATAAAAATTTTCCTACATATTTAATAGAATGATGGTTAAGAAAATATGTAAAGTTGCTAATATTTTGCTTTCATATGGCTTTCTTACATTTCAAAGTACAATAAGATTCTTCTTTTAACACAACTATCGAGTTTTTTAAAAAGATAACATTTACTTAACTATTCTATAATTTTAAAATTCAGAATTGATACCTCCCTGCAATCTTTTTATTTCTAAGTGTTCGAGTACTCATACCGTACACAGAAATGTCTTCAAGAAGATTTTTAAGACTTAAAAATTTTTGAAAGTTGTAAGAGTTTGAACATTCAGTTTGTCCTTCAAAGACTATGGGAGAAAGCCTGTCCTCAGCTGAATTTACCACAATTTTCCTTTCTTAAAACACAGAGAAACAGTGATTACTCAAAGCTGTTCTGAAAGTCAGAAGGTTAATATATTTCCTAAATTTTAGTTTAGGGCAAAGTTACATGATAAATATACTTCATCACAATGTTCTGCAGCTTATCATTAGGAAATCACATAAATGTAGAGCAAACATACCATTATAGTTGCAAGCAGACGTTTTTGAGTCCATGTCAGAGACTGTAATAGTTCATGCCTTAAACATTGATATAAATTTTTTCTCATTATAACAAAACTGTATAAAGGGGCTATTGAAGCTCACCACTCCTTAAAGAATTCCTGACTGGAATTTTGGACTGAAAGTCAAACTCCTGACATTAGATAAAGGGAAACCCATTCTTCTATCATCTCAGGCATGAAGAGAAGTAAACAAGTAAGCAAGGAAAAGAATTCAAGCCAAACCTAGCAACTGTTCTAAGAATCATTGCTTTGGGTTGGGGGAGGCCATAGCCCACAGATCCATTTGCTGGGAGCAGGTTTGCACAGAGCTTACCCCGCAATAAAGGTGAGGGGATGAAGTCTCGGTGTGTTGTAACCTCTGCTCAGGGGCAGTGAGCATATCTCCCTCACACAAAGTGGCTAAGGAGTTCCAACCCTGAGAGGGCCACAACTGCGGGACACATTCATATGAGAGGCAGATGAGGGGGTGCCTTTAATACATCCAAGGCCCCCCAAAGTGCCTCCCAGAGTCATTCCTGAGGCCTTGCTCCACAGGGACTGCATGTGATGCAACAAACTCAGGGTCTGTTTAAGAGACAATGGCAAATCCACCCCTCCCCAGGAGGTGCCAGGGTTTTCCTACCTAGCCTGAGGTAGGGTAGGAAATATACTGAGTATATTAACGCATGGAATTCTGTGTTTTCAGGGGGACCATCACCGCCACGAACACCAACTAGAGGATCAAAAGAACATCATTGGGATCCATGGATGGTGATACTTTCTTTATTCTGTCTGTGTCGTTCGCTTTCTCTTCCCCCCACCTATCTTCTATTTCTTTCTTTGTTTCTCTTTTTATCATATTTACTATCAAGTAAAACCCATACTATTGACTTTGGCATATGGTCTTGTTTGCGCCTTAATTCAGGCAGAGCCATTTCTAATAGCTTTAATAACCAGATCATAAGAGTCCACAAATCCATTTTTCATACAACTAAAGCAGGGCCCTGCAGCCCTTTGTGAAGCAGAGATCTTGGTCATATCATGCTATATCATGTGGGATGGCTGCTGAACTTTCTTAAGATTACAGGAATATTCTACACCAGAAGATTTTTTGGTTTTGTTATGCTTTTCAGTGCTAATAAATCTGTAGTATTGTAAGACCTATGTAATAATATGGCAAATCCTAGTGTCATATGCAAAGCTACAGGAAAACATCATATGCAATGATAACTCATAATTCATTAAGATTCTTTAATTATAGTCAATCCTACTAGATCTGCATTCACGAAAAAAAAAATCAAAACTAGTATGCATGGAATAGAAAGTTGTATGGTTTCACATTTTTCTGGGGAATTAAAAAAAAAAAGCATGAAAACAAAATCAGGGATATATGTTTGGGATAATAAAATGCAAGCAAAACATGCTATGATAAAAATCATAAATGTTAGTCCTAAGCATTCATGACATTAAGGATGGGTGTCAGCATATTATTAACTACAGTCTAAGGTATGCATAAAAAAAAATTCGGTAAGCACATGCAGTCAAATTCCCTTTTTAAATTTAAAAATGGGAGAGATACAGTGGACTGACACTTTAAGAAGTGTATGGGTGCCTAAAACCATTTTTTTAAAATAAAAACATTAAAAATATCTTGATACCTAAGTTCCATTTGCTTTCTAGTAATGGACATGAATAAATCATTGTCAGAACTTCTGTGCCATGATGGTCTGGAAGAAGTTATAAAAGTAGACAAATGAAAAATGCACACATGTAAGTGAATAGAAATAAATTTCAGAATTATGACTTCCTTTTTGCTTTCACTTTTGTTCCCTCTAAATTAATTTTTTATTTTCATTTTCTAACATGAGTAATGCAGTGTGTCATTTAACACAGTTAAACACATCTCATTAACACAATCCAATGCAAGAAAGAAGTGCAAAATTGCAGTACAGGTTCCAGAAGCAGAATCCAATGCAAGGAACACAGCTACACTGAAGGAAAATTGCTTATGAATTTGAATACTAAATTAATGTAATTTTAAAACTAAAAAGAAACCTGAACAAAAATCATGGAGTCAATTAAAGCCTGCATTAACTGACTTACAGGGAGAATCATAACTCCAAGTGTTGTTCTCAAAATTATTTCTGTATGAATAGCAACTTTTACGTACTTTTCAATGGTCTGCCTACTACACATAGTTTTTACAAAAAAACCCCAGCTTTCTGAGTTTTCTGTACAAAAAAGGAGAATGTATAATTTGTATATATAAATACCTAAATCAGTTTATTTCGTATATTCAATCAACAGCATTTAGTAACTGTTTCAGCCCAGTTCAGCTTTTCCTTTTTTTGATTTTCCCTAAGCAGTATTAAGCAATTTATTTCTGTCAGCTCAATATATTTGCTTCTATATTAAAAGATCTAACTGTTATAAAAAAAGAAGAAAAGAAATACTTAGTCAACAATGTGGTCTGAAATGCATGAATGATGAAAGCAAAAGGTTCCACTCTACCAGTCATATCTCCCAGTAGTGTGCATGAAAAAAATAGTACAAATATGGGGAAAGATTAACTCAGCTCTATCCTGTAGGTGTATTCTGGGTTTATCCAATTAAATTATAATTCAATATTAAACACACACAACAAGTTCAAATCTCTTAATTTTTTTTTCTTTCCTCAAAACACATTGAAACTTTGAAGACATACACTTCCCAAATTAATTACAAAAAGACATCACTAAAGTCTGTTTAATTTTTTGTGTGTGTGGTTGCTTTCAGAAACTAACATTTTTTAGACAGTTCCCCTTCATGAGAAAATAAGAAATTTTGCTGTTCCTCATGCTACAGAATGGAAAAACGAGGAAGGAGTGGCAGAGAGAAACGGAAATGTACTCGCCATGCTTTGTCCCCTAGACATATGGCTTATTTTCAACTTTGCTCTCTTTCAGCCATCAAAGACAGTCACAACTGTCTTTAAGATATTCAGTGTTCTGAACTTCAAAATCTCAAGTCACACTATTTAGCTAGGCACAGATTCAATGAAGTGTTTGATTGTAAACATCCAAACTAGATTATAGAATCAATAAAACTGAAATAATCCATCTTGTATCCAGTATATAAATTTTTTTTCAATTATTATTTCAGGAAGGACTGGAGAGGACATATTTGTGAAAAATAAAACCTGCTTAGCATAATAATTAAATAATATTCTTCTTCAAGTTAGAACAATGAAATTCAAAC
>VYZP01031377.1:22096-32705 GCA_013400635.1 Hypocryptadius cinnamomeus | reverse complement strand
TGAGCTTTTATTGCAGCATCAGCCTCATTGCATGGTTGAGCCAATTGAAAGATGGTAACAGCTCATGTCCTGCCAGCAGCAGCCAAAGATTTCTTTGTTACAGAGCATTTTAAAAACTTTTTAGCCAACAGCACGTTGCTAAAGCTCACAGACAGTCATTTTAACTAAATACTTAAAGCACACACACACCTGCTTCACACAATGCTTGCTTGTATGCTTTCTATTAACAACACACAATACTTCATTATTAAGCTTGAAACCTTCTACTATCTTGCTAAGCATATTTTCCTGCAGTCTTAAGGTCTATCTTAACCAAGCCTAAAACTCAAACTATTGTTTCATGTCCTTGCTTGCTGTACTATTGTAACTTTTTCTACCTTCAGACTTTGCAGCTGCAGCTGATTCTAAGTTTTTCTCCGCTCTCTCTAGTTCTGAGGCCTGCTTTTCCAGCTTTCTGGAAATCATCTTACCTTTGCTATTTCCCACAGTGGGATGTCCTGGGTGGGCTGGCCTGGGAGCTGGCACTGGAGCTCACCTCACAGCCAAGGGGAGGGAAGGGGGATGCTGCCAGCCTGAGCTGGGGACTCACTCACCCCTCATGCTAAGCACATCTCCACCAGCTCACCTGCCAAGGGCTCCTGAAAATATCTGCAGTTCTGCCAGCCCTGGTGGAGCTGGCAAGGGAGAACCACTCCTGTAAGCCCAAATATTTGGGAGTTCAATTCAATTATAGGGGGTGAGTTATTCTCTCTCTCTTTGGTAAAGGCCAGACAATGAAAGCTTATGTGATAGTCATGTATTTCTTCCCATCTCCTGCTCACTTGAAAAGCTCTCTCAAAGTTTCACTTCTCTTCAGTTTGAGTTTGAAACCATGTGCTATTAATGTGTAAAGCAAGCTTTATCTCAGGGTAAAAGTGCTTTTATCTCAAGCTGGCCATCTTCAGATGCACAAAGTTGATTTAACTATCTGGATTTGCCTACAGTTGCTTTGGTCCTGTCCATCTGAGCAGGACCAGATGACAGAAACTTTGCCAGATCTGCCATCTGAGCAGGTGTGACACGAGCAGAGGGGACACTGCTGATAACAGCATTTTCCTCACAGTCCTGCTGTGACTTTGCTAAATCTTTTCAGACTAAACAGTTCAGAGTACACAGAAGCAAGACCAAGACTATCTGTACTTGACTCAAGGGACCCCAGTGCATCTGGATTATTGTCCCTGTGAAAAGGCAAGCAGTGAAAACCCAACTCCTGCATAGGTAACTCAAGCTAGTTCTCCTGGGGAAAAAGCAGGGATGTTTGGAACACAGGTCAGTCTTACATCTCTCCACTTGTGGCTCATCCAAGAAGTACAAATTCTGTCTGCTCACACATGGGCTGGCTCAGCTGAAGCATGAAACTGGGATGAGTTGGCTCCATACCACCCACAGGAGGACACACACTACCTGTGGCAATATAAAAGTGCCAGTTGCACATGAAAAGAACAAGTCTGGATAAAAAGAAGTCAGCACCAGATATTTGCTTTGCAGCATGTGGCAGCTGCAGTTTAGCTGCTCCAGAAATAGGAGTCCAAAAGGCTGATTTACTCCACTGTTAAACTCCACCCCAGGACACAAAATAAAGATGTTGCTAAAACACAACAGGTCAAAACAAACTCAAGAAGCCAAAGTGAAGGGAAAGAGGCTATGAGGCTGATTAGATGAGAATTACAGGAAAAATGCAGTCTATTCCAAAATGACAGGTGATTCACAAAGGGAGAAAGAGTAGAGAGAATTGAGAGGAGAAGCAATTTCATAAGCTTATGACATTTCAATGCTTAATTGACTGGACTGAGCAGACATTTTGATGGACCCAGGCCCACTCCAATCCTAAATGAACATCTCAGGAATGTCATCTCACCCCCTCACAGCACAGATAAGTGGGTCACTTCTAAATTGACTGGCTCTCAATTCTGAGCTTGTGGGGCCCTTGAAATAAAGTTCTCTGTGCTGGGGAGGTGCTGGAGCTCCTCAGGCAACACCAGGAGGGGAGTTTGTTCCACTGCAGCATCAAACATGTCCTTTGTCTGAACTCCTGTGGAAAGATGAGTTGTCTCCCAGGCTCCCTGAAATGATGCAGCTTTCTGGATTAGGTGGTTCTGAATATGAGGAGTCTGTGAAGCACTTCACCTTCTTCTGGTGAAAGATGTGACATAAATCCATTAAGTAGTATAAGCAATGAGATGCAGGCCAGGTATTGATTTCAATGCTGGCCATACTGGACGTGGCTCTGAGTTCTGGTCCCACCTACAGGCACATCTGTGCAGCTGCTGCAAAGTTCATACCCAAGTGTGGGATTCCTGAGGGAGGGAGCTGTGGAGCTGGGCCTGATCTCCATTTTGCAATGAACTCAGGTACAGCTGGGTGCAAGGTGCTCTCCTGTGCCAGCTCCATTGTCCATTCTGGGGGCAAACTGGGTCATGCTGGCTGTGCTAGCCCTTCACCCACAGCAGGTGGCCCAGCCTCCTGGGCTGTGTGAACAGGCTAGGTTACTCTCCCTTATTCCCAAAGAGCTGAAAGGGACAGGGATGCTCTCCCACTAGCTCTGAGGAAAACCACAGCTCAGGGGACTGCAGCCCAAAGAGGAGAGAGAAATTGCAGCTTGTACACAAGAAGTGTATCAGCAGTGCACTTCGTGCAGTTCTCTCTGCAACTGCACCAACAACACCTTTTTTCTGTGAAAGAGGCCTTTAAACAAGAACTAAGTGCCTAAATAAACTTATCACTGCAAAACTCTCCTTGCTGGGCAATAACATTTACTGCAAAGCAACTACAGTTTAGAGACTGGCAGGATCACAGTCCTGACGACAAAGGCTGTTTCAAATTGCTGTTTCAAAAGCAAATCATGGTAATCTGTGCTCTCGTGCCAGCAGAAGGAATCTTTAGTGTGGAAATATAGAGTTTTAATGGAGAGGTCTCAGGAGGAAGTGGCCTGAAGGAGATAGGAGAGATCCCATCTGTGTGTTTGTACAAATAATTAAAATGCCATTTACAGAAAAAGATCTTTAAATGTATCTAACTTTTTCTTCAGATTATTTGTAAACTGTATGCATTACAGGGACAGTTTCACTGAGCATCTGAAATACAGCTGTGTTTAAGTGGATTGAATCAGGGCTGGGAAGCAGTGAAATAAAGCTTTTCAGGAATACCTGACATCCAAGTCCTGCAGAAATTTATCTATTTATCACCTGTCCTCTGATTTGGGAAGTGCTCAGAGACTTCAGGTTTCAGCCTCCAGCGGATCACATACTGCTGGAAAGTGTTTGATGCTTTTCAAAGTGGCAACCAAAGAGAGCTATCAGTTTGAACAGGCTCTTTGAATGCCATTCTTCTCCCTTCCATTAATTGCTTCAGTTAGACTAGCTGCAGCTCCTCCCTCTGAAGAGGCAGGAAGGTTAAAAGCAGCCCATAAAGGAGTTCCCAGTGCAGCTGGAATGGGGGAGCTGTGACCAGTGCTTTTCTGATCCTGCAGCTCCAAACTGCCCAGCAGGGAGATCACTTGGCTTTCCTGGAAGGAAGCCCACAGCAGCAGACTTGAACAATGGGCTGCCTCTCCCCCAGCCAGCCCCTGACCTCTTGCCAATGCAATTACAGTCAGGAGAGACTATTGTGCAGTGCATTCAGTCTCTCCAAGAAAGTGTATTTAAAATGGATTACTTCTGCTCCTTAGGCAGGCAATCAATAGAGATGTGGACTGCAATAAGTACAGAGATGTCTGTGGGCTGCAGCACTTATCCTCTGTGTCTCTTCAGAAATTAATTAAAAATCAATGAAGTGTGCAGCCTATTAATAAGGAACCTCCAGATTAACAGATACAAGCCCAGCCTTCCCTCAGGTTCAGAACAAGCACAGCCCCAGTGCAAACACTGGAAACTCTCCAGCACTCCAACCATGACCTTTCATGGCCATGCCCTGCACCTGGCTGAACTGCAATATCCCCAACTTTATGCACCCTTCACAAATTATTACATGCTGTGTGTTTCCAATGGGATAAGCAGGAGGAATTGGGGGAAGCATTCAGAGTTTCAGAGAAATGAAGTTGGAAATGAACGGAGGGCAAAGCAAAACCACCTGTGTGAAGGTGGGAGCCAGCAAACATCTAACAGAGGGTCCAGTCCAATGTCTTCTCTTAAATACAAACTTTTTTTGAGACAGCTTTCTTGGGAAATGACTCCTGACCCTGTAGCAGATCATTTTCCACTGGAAGTGTGCTGATAAACTGGCATGTCATGCACTGGATACATGGTTTTCCAGTATTCATCTGGTGCAGTTGCATGCTATGATAATAAAATGTGTGACAAAACAGATCTTTCCTGCACCCTGTGCACTTGGCTGGTTTGGCTGAGACAGTGTTTTTGGACAGCTGAAATTACACTGCCCTTCTCTTGGGCAGTGCCCATGGAGCAGACAGGGGACACTGGTGGCACTATCTTGTGTGTTCAGACAAAAATCTACAGGAAGAGCCCACAACAGCTCCCTGCTTTGCAAAAGGCAAATAGGTACAGAATTCCACTGAAACACTTGAGAGGTGAAATTTTTTACCTCAAGATGTGTTTCATAGGGCACTCTTAGTCCAATTAAAAGCTGTTAGCACTACCCTGTGTCCTCATTCAATTAAGCATGGAGGAATTTATTTTCTTTCTGAGCAAACATCATATTGGGCCTGAATTTCTGAAGCAGGCACCTTTATTTGAAAGGTGCCCCTGAAGCTCACGCAGCTTTGAGGCTCTGTATTTTCACCACTTTTAAAATCATCATTTCAGGGTAAATAGGGAAACAATAGGATAATGGAAGAACTACTTTCAGAAACCACCACTTTCACAAGCTATTCCAGTGCCAGGGCTACCAGGCTGTGCAGGAGAAAAGTGGAACAAGGGCATATTTACCCTGTCCCTCTCCTATTTTCTTTTCATGTGAGCAGAGCAAGCAGTCCGTCTGTACATGGGCTTTGCTTAGGACTGCAACACTGTTCCACAAAAGAAAATGTTCTGAATCTATTCTAAATGCTTCTGATACTCTGATTCAAGAGAGTTCTTGAATAAATTACAGCTTTGAACTCCCAAACTCTGTTGCCACTAGGTTTCTGAGCACTTCTTAAAAACCCACATCACAGGTAACCATAGTTACCTATTACATACTTTTTCTTTTTTCCCTTTTCTAATTGAGTAGCTTATGACAGTGACAGAACAGGAGAGGCCAGCCACGTAAACAGAGTGTGCTCTCTGATAATGGCTGGAGAAACCTGCTAAATAATCCATTAACCTTATTCAATAAATACAGATGAGTGCTGGAATGGGGTGCATGGAAGGCAGAAATGTGCTTTCAAGAGACACCTCTTTCCCCCAGGCAAACCATCCCATTATTATTAATAGCTCAGAGCATTGCTGTGCTGACAATGAGAGCCCACAGAGTGTAAGTCAAGCTGCCACCATGCCTCATGAGCTCCCTGCCTTCAGACTGAACCTCCTTCCATGCCCATGTGGGGATCATTCAACTTCTTTTCCTGGTGTTTCATCACCTGCCACCTTTCCCTGGCCACCTCACAGTGCTGGGAATGCAAACCACAGCCAGAGCAAGGCAAAGGACAGCAGAGCACTGGGGTGGATGGTGTATCCCCTCCCCTGCTCCTCTGTCCATCAGCTCAGCCCTACCCAGACACTGACCCCATGGAGGTGTGGGGGCAACACACCCAGGGCAATTTAAACAAGCCTGGCATTGCTTTGTTCCAGGATACTCACAGAAAATAAAGTAGAATTCTATCCCTTGAGGTCTGGAACACTGACTGTAGTGATATTTTGTGCCATATATTGGTTCACCATCCTGTAAAGGGGTTCTGCAGATCTACCAAGGGACCACAGTCCTACACAGGGGAGAAACTACTTCTAAAGTAGTAAATATCTAAACAAAAGCTTTCATCGTGGCCTCTAAACAAAACTTTTTTTTTTCCTAGATCCCAGAAATATCTGAGGTTTGGCTCAAGCTTTTGAAATCCAGTTACTTTGAGGTGAATCCCAGACCTGGAGGTCTTAGTTCCCAAACCTGAGAAACCTCTCATTGAGCATGAACTGACTGCTTTAATTGATTTCTGTACAGTTCCCATCTACAGCAAATACTTTAGTTACAGCTTTTTTTTTTTTTCAGGTTGTCTCCAGAGCCAGGGATGCCATGAGTTACTTGAAGAGAAAAGAAAAGTACTCGTGACTTTGACATCTCGAGATCTGAGCATGTGGGAGGTGAACACATTGGAAATTTTGAGAGCTGCTGAGCTGAAACATGTGACCTGAGTGGTACACAGAGCAGTCAGGGCAGGTGTATTTCCACTGATAGTAACATTTTAAGTATCTTAACACTCCATTCCTGATTTTCTGAATTTAACGGGAGTTTTTCCATTGATTACAACTGAGACAGGTTCAAGCCTTGGGTCAGTGCTGATACCACTGCACAGCACCGAGATGGAACATACAAATCAAATGGAAGTGGAATTTTCACTGGGGAAGCAGAGGAAACCCAGCAGCCCTGGGCTCCTCTAAAATCCCATGTCTTCTCATACTGGAACCTTCTCTCCAGCTACGACCCCATCACCTTTTGCCTCTCACTCTAATCTCAGCCACGATTTTTTCTATGATTTACAATGTCAAACTGCTAGCCCTGCCTAGGGAATTCACACAGGACATGGCTTGGAGTAGCCAAAGGGCTTTTAAGAGGATTCATCCTCTTCCTCTAACCTGTGACCAAGACCTTCCGGGGACCAGCCACCAACACCCTGGCTAAGAAGGTGTCCCTGTTCCTCCTGTGATTCTCCAGCAGCATTTCCATGCTTCAGGCTATTACTCCAGCACTGCCAAATTGCCACACAGACACAGGAACCATCTTCTTAGTATTGAAATTAGAAGATTCCTAAAAGGATCTGCTAATAGCAAAATCATCGCAGTGAGGAGAAAAGTCTCACACTGCTTTTGGTTCATTTGGATCAGATCCAAACATGAGAAATCTCTGAGCACAGTTCCCACACTCTCTTGGCTGGCATTTTTTCAGCTGTTCCTCCATCTCTTGGCTGCTTCATTCACAGTTCTTCTCTCTCTCTTTAAAACTGCTGAGATCTTTCAAAGGATCAGCTGTAGAAATTCACCATTTCCCCAAGGACCCAATCATGCTGCACTTTTTCTCCTCTCCAATTAAAACTAACATGCACCAGCTTCTAAATATTTCTCTACCTTGACTGAACCACACTGATTAAAACATAGGCAGAGGCACAACATGACCCCCCAACAGAAACACCTTTAAGGAGGTATTTACAGTAGGGGTTCTTTAGAGAGAACCAAGATCTCTCTGAGGACAAGATAAAAGAATCAGGTGAATAAAAGCTGCCCACCAGTCCCCAGGTGTTATGGACTGTGATGGAAAGAGATTTTCTAGGGGCACTGAGGTGGGTGAGCATGCCTGGGATCTCACATGGACTCCTATGAGCCTATTCTGACTGGATTATAACACACCCATATGCAATTCTGGCTCTGCCTCTCCAGTTAACTTGCATAACCTCTCCAAATCTCACTGTAATAAAATTACTTCTGCCACATAAGGACACACTGAACTTCCAACCCCAGATTCCAGAAATATCCATTGATAAATTCCTAGCCAAGAACAGACAGAATGAATGGCAGTGAGAGCTTCTCAGAAGCTGTACCTCATCTGCTCACACATGACCATTACTGTTTTCACAGGAATTGACATTTATCTTCTTTTGCCACGCCTGGCTCCCTAAGAAATCAGGCTGATGCAGCTGTGACATGCATATTTATTTTTCTGTCTGTCTCTGAGAGTTTATGAGTGTTTTCAACCTGATTTGGAAGTTTTGTGTTCCTATAAGTTTCCTGAGAGCAGGTAGGCAAGGAGAGGAGTGAGGCTGTATTATTTTCCTCCTATTGTGATCACAGTCCTTCTTGGGCACAAGAGACTCCACGTAAGGAGAGGCATTATTGAGGATGCTTTAACTAGCACTAGGAACATATCAAATTCCAGATAACCTAACCATGAGATATAAATCACAGGCAACCAGCTCTCAGCAGCTCTACTGCTCACAGAACTGCTTTTCCAAAGAGCTCCAGGGGGCCTCCTTGATCACGCATACATGAAGTTCTACAGGAAGAAAGAATGCAGCCCTATTTACATCCACTTATCCTGAACAAAAATTAGGGCTTCCTGCACCTACCCTGGGGAGCTGCAGACCAGCACACCACTGCCCACAAGATGATGGATCAGCTTTGCTTGAATTTCTGTATGACACTAAAGAGCAGCTACTGTGGTGTTGCTAAAGGGCTCAGAGACACCCTGTCTTCAGGAAAACTACTGAGAGTGGGAATTTCTGTGGGAAATTCTGTGGGGATTTCTGTGACATTGCCTCAGACTGGCTGAAGATCTCCTGGCCTCAAACTCGTGGTAGCCATGGTACCCTAGGGACAGAAGCAGCTCAGGAATGGGAACATCTGATGCTTGCTAGGCCAGATTTCTCCTTGTGATGTACCTGTTTGCAAGACTCTGCTGTTTGGGTGTTGCAAATGTAAACACAAACACTAATGTTGGTCTGGAACCGTGTTTTCCTTGGCAGATGAAGGCAGCCTGGCACTGTGGGGCCACGGGATATAAATTATCCATTGACACTGTGAATATTGTAGCAGATATTAGAATAGATTGAAAAGATGAACTAAACTTTTAGATCTTTCAGGAGCAAGTTCGAGAGTCAGATATTACAATAGATTTAAACGATATTAGAATAGGTTTAAAAGATGAACTAAACTTCTAGATCTTTCAGGAGCAAGTTCAAGAGTCAGATATTAGAATAGATTGAAAAGATGAACTAAACTTTTAGATCTTTCAGGAGCAAGTTTGAGAGTCAGATGTTTGGGGAATGTCTTTCTCTAAGTCTTCTTGCACCTCCATCCCGTTGCCCATGGTTGTGTTGCAAACCCCCAGTCCTCAGGGGAATTCTGAAGTCTCCAGCTCCATGAGCTCTTCTGATTTCATTGAAAGCAAACCCAGGGAAGTTTTCCCTCACTGACTCTGAGGGGGAAGTACAGGGTGGGCCATGCATCTTAGGAAAGCCTCAGATGGCTACAAAGGTTGGGTGCACACGGATGTTTCAGGCTCCTGTGTAGCCTGGGGTCACCACAGCAGCAAGGCAGGACCCTGGATGTGCACCCAGCTGTGGGTCCTGTTTGGGGCACTGCAGGGTCCCACAGGCAGGTCACAGGCTCCCTGGACACCCCTGTGTCCCCTTCCATCTGCTTTGGTCACTGACCTGCACAACTGACCTTGCAGCAATGATGATATCCCCGGCCACGAGAAAAGCTCACCAGAGACCAACTTACTGCCCTTCAAGGATCTCTACCAAAACCAACCACAAGTCCCCTGTGAAGCGTGGAGGGCTGGGGAAGAGCTGGTTTTGAGGGATTTTGATCCCCTTCCAGCACTGAGTGCTCTCTGGAGCTCCTGCTGTGCTGTGCTGATGCTGCGGGTGCACTGCTACCCTGCTCTAAACCCTCCTGCAGACACACCCAGGACAAAAGGCTCATTTTCCTTTGCTGCTCTCAGTGCTGGGGTGCTGGGCAATCTGTGTGGCAAAGGGAATGCAAACAGGAGCAGCCAGACTCTCTGAGGCAGCCCAAAGGCAGGTTTTCCCTGGCAGTCTCCCTCATGGACTCTCAGGTGTTTAATAATGACTTGAGCCTACAGTGCCTTTTTTGCCTTTAGTGGGAGCACTAATCACAGTCTCATCTATCTAGATGCCTATTTTTATGAAACTCATACAAAGATAATATCTTTGAGACCTTTTCTCCCCTGTCCAATCTGAATAAATTCAACCAACATTTTGAAAAGCTATTGCAAGGGAAACTGAAGAGAGACACAGAGATTGCAATGAGGGTAATTTCCATAGAAAACCAGCCTAAGTCCAAAAAGTTCTAAGAAAACTCAAGCCCTTACACATATCTTTCTTTTACAGGAAATAGCCTCCTTTCCATTTTTTTAAAGGAGATTTAAGTAACTATCCAGCCCTGTCCTGAGGGGGAAAAACCCTGCACTACACAAATCCACTTTGGGCCTTATTTTATGGATGGCAAACCTGACATAGCTCTGACAGCTGCCACCTGCTTCTGCTGAGGTGTGAGCTGCTGCTCAGGAGAGACACTATACTGGAGCACCTTCATGCCACAAACTGGACCACTCTGGCACATCCAGGACAGCAAGCCTGGCAAATCTTTCTGATACTTTCTGGAACAGCAGCAATCCTGGAACCCCCATAAGGCAGACTGCCACAGAGGTCAGTCCCTCAGTACTCAGAAGGTTCACCTTTACACCTACAGCTCCAATTCATGTCTTGGTATGAACTGGGATTACAGCCAACACAATACTGCTAATGTTAAACACTGAAACAATCAAGGCCAAAGTCTCTTTCTAAGAAAGACAGAAAGACAGAAAGAAAGACAGAAAGAAAGACAGAGAAAGAGAGAAAGAGAGAAAGAGAGAAAGAGAGAAAGAGAGAAAGAGAGAAAGAGAGAAAGAGAGAAAGAGAGAAAGA
>VYZP01031377.1:0-21964 GCA_013400635.1 Hypocryptadius cinnamomeus | reverse complement strand
AGGAAGAAAGAAAGAAAGAAAGAAAGAAAGAAAGAAAGAAAGAAAGCGTTATAAATACTTACTGGGTTCTGTTCTTAATTGCCTTTTGGCCTTCCAGACATCAGGGTATACTTTGACTCTGTGTGCATGCTCACCTATTCTTTGATTTTGCTTTCAATGAAATCAGAAGAGCTCATGGAGCTGGAGACCTCAGAATACCCTGAGGATTGGGGGTTTTCAACACAACCATGGGCAACTGGATGGAGGNAGGAAGAAAGAAAGAAAGAAAGAAAGAAAGAAAGAAAGAAAGAAAGCGTTATAAATACTTACTGGGTTCTGTTCTTATTTGCCTTTTGGCCTTCCAGACATCAGGGTATACTTTGACTCTGTGTGCATGCTCACCTATTCTTTGATTTTGCTTTCAATGAAATCAGAAGAGCTCATGGAGCTGGAGACCTCAGAATACCCTGAGGATTGGGGGTTTACAACACAACCATGGGCAACTGGATGGAGGTGCAAGAAGACTTAAAGACATTCCCCAAACATCTGACTCTCACACTTGCTCCTGAAAGATCTAAAAGTTTAGTTCATCTTTTCAATCCATTCTAATATCATTTAAATCTATTCTAATATCTGACTCAAACTTGCTCCTGAAAGATCTAGAATTTTAGTTCATCTTTTCAAACTATTCTAATATCTTTTCAATCTATTCTAATATCTGCTACAGTATTCACAGTGCCAATGGATAATTTATATCTCGTGGCCCCACAGTGCCAGGCTGCCTTCATCTGCCAAGGAAAACACGGTTCCAGACCAACATTAGTGTTTGTGTTTACATTTGCAACACCCAAACAGCAGAGTCTTGGTATGTGTTGAACAAACAGGTACATCACAAGAAGCAGCTGGCCTAGCAAGCACCAAATGTTTTGGCAACGTCCCAGTGCACATATTTTAAGTAGGAATTTAGGTTGCACATTTCTTATGAAAGAATTAACAGCAGCAAAGGAGAATGAAGTATATTATTCCAGAAGCTGTGTGAAACAACAAGGGACCAGATGGGAGTGAAAAGCAGCTTTTATTCAGCAGGAGAGTGAGAAGACATTCAGCCTGCTCAATGGATTAGCTGGCTGAGGAAGTGGGAGGATTTCATCCCCAGGAGGCCAGCCAGGAAGTCCAAATCGTCTGTGGGGTCAAAACACAGCCATGGAAAAGGGGAAGGACATAAAGCCAGCTGGATGTCCATATGAGACTGCCAATGACATGCAGGAGGGATAGAGGTAGAATAGGACTTGGAGCATGACTTGTAGGCATGATGCTGAGAATGATGGCTGCTGCACTGAATCCAAGGCAGAGGCAAGTCAGGATCTGTCTCCAGAGGACTTTTCCAATATATTCTTAAATTAACTACAAATCATTAAGGAAAAAAATTGCAACACATTATCCATCTACTAGGCTCAAGAAAACAGCACAAAAGATCTCAATTTTTGGCTGATCATGTCAGTCAGAAGTTCCTGACTTCCCATCTTTCCATGTCCCTGTGCTTCCAAGGCAAGGTGACACAAGAAGAGACCCTGCTCCAGCGAGAGTGAGGCATGAAGACTTTCAGAAACAAAAGGGACAAAACATTACATACAAACAGCCTGAGCTGCCAACATTTATGGGGTTTCTCAAGCACAAACCCAGACCCTGAGTGAGCTTCTATTCCCTGATGGCATGAGCAGGGCAATCACTGCCCCTTTGCCCAGCTTCTCTCTTCTCCTAGCCCTGTATGTGCCATTGTCACCACGATATTTTATGAAAACCCCTTTGCCAGGATTTTTTCTCCTGAGAAGCTGAGAAGCCTCAGAGGAAAAGAAAAACAATAATTATCTGCTGCTGTGGAATGCAACAGGTGCATCTTTGATTGGTCCATGTGAGTTGTTTCTACTTAATGACCAACCATTCTACTTAATGGTCCAGCTGTGTCAGACTGAGAGTCATGGGTTTTTATTATTCATTCCATTCCTTTCCAGCTTCTGATGGATCCTTTCTCTCTATTCTTTTTAGTATAGTTTTAGTATAGCATTTTAATATAATGTAATATCAAAACATAATCAATCAGCCTTCTGAAACATGGAGTCAAGATTCTCATCTCTTCCCTCGTCCTGGGGACCCTGGAACACAATGACATGCCACCACTGCTGGGCTTCCTCCTGCAGCCCCCAGCTGGCCCCTGAGAGGTGCCCAGTCCCTCTGGGAATGGTGGCAGCTGAAGAACTGCACATGAAAGGCAGGGATGAGCAGAATTTGGTGATTTGGGCAGAGAGATGTGGTTCAGCAAAGCAAGCAGAACTTTTGTTTAAATATTCTTAGGTGAAAAAAAAAAAAAGAAGGAATAATAACAGGGAAAGATAAATTTGGAAAGAAATTGTCATATTTTCTCATGTAATTAGCTAAGCATTAAAATCAAAGCTATACTACTTAGTTGCAGCGTGTTTACTGTTCTGGGTCATGATTTTTTACATGCCTAATACAATTTTAATACTTCCATCTTTTACAACAGGACTTAGCTCAGACCAAAATAATCACTGTATTAACTTTTTTTCCTTAGCCACAGAAAGCATTTCACTTCATTACTGCAGAAACAGCAAGCCTCCCCAGTCCATCATTAATTCTCACTGTTTTAATTACGAGAAAGACAAAAAAAACCCCATTCTCTCTGGAAGAGTTTGTGCCTAATGACACTGTAAATACAAATCTTAACACAAAGCTACAAGGTACAAACCAGACAAGTCAGCTGCTAAAGTCAGGTTCTGGTAAAGATCAGATTTGGTAGGAAATTAATTTTTCCCTCTGTCAAGCTGGTCTTATGCTGCTCTAAACCCAGTGAAATTCACTGCATCACATCTGTCTGCATAAGAACAAGGCCCTTAAAACTGTCCTAACAATGAGTTCAAACCACATCCCCACATCCTAATTTGAAAAAGTTCAGGGAAATGTCAGCTCTGAGCATCTAGAAAAGAACTATTTCTATAATGAGCATGAACTGGGATCCCAATCCCAAACAGCTCTTCAAGGTGGGGAAAGTTTTGATGAAGATGCAAACTTGGTCTCTTTTCTAGTTTGGGCTGGTTTCTTCAGCTACTTTCACAACAGAAGCTGAATCAACAAACCCAGAGCTGGATGGGATTTCCAAAGGTATGAACAGCCTTAATTAAGAACATTTCGACCCCACGGCTTTTGGATCTCAAACTGAAGCATGAGACAAGTGATACAACACAGAAATTGCATGTCCATGTTCCCAAAATGGAATATTTGGAGTCCAGCCTGTGCATATGTGGCACCTCAGAGATAACAAGTTTGCATGTAAATTAGGATATTTAGGAAGCTCAAGGTGATGTGGATGAATGCACTGCATATATATGTATATGACTGAAAGGCTGAAAGTCATTTTTTGTTTGTTTTAATTCTAATAATCAGTGATATAAATCGTGATAGTTCACATTTCAAACTGGTGAGAATTAGCCAAAAGGAGATAAAGTGAGGGAAAAAAAATCTAAACGTAAACCCCAACCTTACAGTGAAATCTAAAAATTCCTCCAGGTTGAGATTTTGATAAATATTTTTGATAAATATTTTTGATAAATAATAAATTTTTGTTGCATTTGTGAGGCAACACAAATGATCACAGCCAGCACCCAAGTCCAAGAGATGCAAACTGAGAGGATTTTTGTGTAAATTTCTCATCCTGCCCCGAAACTTTCTGTCTGAGAGCTGTGCCTGACTCAAATTCATTTGCTTCCAAGCACTAAGTCTTCCAATACTGGGAAACAGATGTGATTAGACAAATAGATAAGAAACTCTAGGGATCTTGTTAATGGTCAAAGTTTCCTGCTTACTCAGGACAATTTTAAAAGAGTATTAACAGAAGCAAAGAGGACAACAAGAACACCTGGTATTCATGCTAATAATAAAGCAAAATCAATTCACAAGTTAAAGCAAATCCAGAACCAGAGAAATTGATTCTTCTACTAAAATAAATACATTTTTCTTCTATTATTCATTTTTACAACTAATGGCTACTTGTACCAGGACTTTTTATTTGTTCACATCCTGGTTACATTGCAGCAATGTTTCAGTTCAACTGCTGAAAGATCTAGCAGGTACATTATTAGAAGTAATACAATCTTATACAGCACACAGAAAGGGAAAAGCTTCTTGCAAGTACCTTTGCTGATTAACAGATTTTAACAGTGACACCTGGAGCAGCAGTGGCCAATCCAAACAACTCACTGAATAGTTATTTTCATACACACACACACAAAAAACCAACAAGTATGAAATGGTTACTCTGTACTCTGATTTCTGAAAATTTCTGAAGACCTGTCAGCAGTGAGACAGGTCACTTCTCACTGACTGAAAAGAAACCTTTTCAACTTCTGTGGCCTTTGGATTAAAGTGAATAAAGTGAGAAGGACAGAGAGCTGCTGAGAGGAAGCAAAATGTACCTGTACATCTTGCATGCCTTCAAATACTGCATAATCAGGTTCAGCTTCACCCTCCATCCTCATCCCAACCCTGTGATCAAGAGCTGATCAGACCCTGAGACTCCAAGACAAGACGTGCAACTGCATGTCTAGCATGGATTGAAACATGGAACACCTATTGAAACACCTAACACCAACTGAAATCATGGGACAAAACCCATCCCCTACTGGACAGAAAACACAATTCTGCAGCCCAGACAGATTACTTTTCATGGAAGATGGATGATAGAGTTGGTATAGAGATTTACTCCATAAAGAGCAAGAGTTTGTACAATGAGGCCACCTCACTAGGAGAGAAATAATTGCTTTGAAGAAATAACCTTGTTCTGGCCCTGAGCTGTCTGCCTGCTCTCTGTATTTTGAGCAGCTGCTCACCTCTTTCCATGGGCATCCTGGTTCACAAAATCCAGTAAGGCTGCTCACAAATAAGCAGCAACTGGGAAATCTAGCAGGGAACAAAACTTAAAAGAGACTAATTCAGAAACCCTGAAGTATCAAAAGGAAAGGACCTATTTCAGAGACATAGTTACAAACAGCCCACCATTTTGCAGCCACTGAGAAAATTAGCAGACTAGCCTTCCATGACCTTATTTATGCTGTATTTACTAAAGTACAACATGTCAGGAAAAATGTAGACTTTCTTTTCACCTTTCTCTTGTAAAGTAGGTTTTTCTTTCTGATTTGTATTTAACATCTCAGGGCTCATGACCGATTTTCAGCAACACAAAGAATACTGGTTGGGCCTTCCCTTCCCCTCTCCTTTTCCTTTTCCCTTTCCTTTCTTTTCCTTTCCCCTTTCCTTTTCCTTTCTGATTTTGAGCTGCCAATGAATATGGATACAAAGAATTTAAAGGCCAAGCAAAGGTAATGTACCAGGAATTACTTATTCCTCTCAAACAGCTTCTTCTTCTGTCCTTGCCCCTCTTCTGACCAGGACCATGGTAATTGCCATTATTTAGTGGGAAGGGGTCCTCAGGAGCCCTGGGAACTTTTTCACGGTGACTGGCAGAAGTAATCACTTTAGCTGTTAGGCAAACAAAACCAGCTACCAGTCCTCACAGGGCTTGCAAGCCCCACATGAGCTGCTCTGTCCCCTTCCTTTGCTTAAGTTATTTGCTGACTGGCTGGCAGAAGAATGCCATCAATGTTTGCTCAGTGCCTATAAAGCATTTTTCTGAAGGTGAAAAATCATGGCTCTTTCACCTCTCCCCTGCCAGCCCAGACTCTGAGCAGGACCCAGCTCTCCTACCTGCTCACTTCTCTCCCACCCCTCTGTCTGCCTCTCTTGGACTGTTTTAAAAACCCCCTCTGGTGTATTTCTTTTCTGCACTGGCACACATTTTAATGCCAGTTCTTAGCCTGTCATCAATGAACTCTGCCAGCTGAACAGAGCTGAAGCAGCTCGCAGCTGGCAGCAAAGATCTATTGAAGTACAGGGTAACATTTTTTCAATAGCAGCCTTTCATGTAAAATACTCAACTCCAGTGCAGTCTTTCTGCTACAGGCTGCCATTAAGCTGTAATTCCCTGATAGACTTATAGCCATGATTTCCTACCAGCTGGCCTGGGAAATGATTGCAGTACTTCAGTGGGCAGAGCTGTTCTTCAGAGCACACAGACAGAAATGCTCGCTAGGATTGCAGTCCCCGGGCTGGGAAGGCAGGAATGCTGCAGCTCCAGCTGGGGCAGGTTTCCACAGTAGATGGCAGCACCCAAAACTCTGAAACTTTGCAGCTGGCCAAGCTGTTCCAGAGGCTCCCAGCTTCTGTGGTCTTACTGCATTTCCACTCATTACCCACAATAGGGATGTCCTCCTCCTTCCCTGTCCTATCCCTGGTTGAAATAACCTCGGTTTCCTTCCAAAAGTCTTTCCCTATGCCCTGATGCCTTGTGAAGGCTGACCTAGAACAGAGTTGAAGAATAAAGCAGGGATTTATTAGGAGACCTCAATGGATCCACCTTAGGCAGCACAAGAGCCCAGTCAGGGCTACCCCCAAGATGAACCAAAATGGTCACAAAATGGACAACTGGTCATGGGGTCTCTCACTTTTATAACTTTTGGTCCATTTGCATATTGCAGTTAATTGTCCAGTTACAGCTTTAGGTTATGAAGTCCCATCCTTCTTGTTTTTCTCTCTTCAGTCCATGTTGTTTGTGCTCTTGAGCCTGAGATTTGGATCATTTGTCCTTGGTCCCCAGCTAGAGAAGGAATTGTTTTGTCTTCCTACTCTGTGAAGAGAGCTCACCATTCCCTAATATGAAGCTCAGATCTACTAAAGCAGTACAGAATCTGAAAAATATAAAAGCTAAACCCTGAGGCATCAGAATGAGTTCCAAGCAACCATTCTTGGCTTCGAAAACTGAGAGCACAGCATATGTTGTCTCTATATTATTCTCCCACTCTGGCAGAGAGATGTCCCATTACTCGTGTACATCAGGGAACAGGGCATGTTTCTCTCTGCACCAACTCCGTGTCTCCTTACAGAACCACAGAATGGTTTGGGTGTTTGGCTTGGAAGAGACCTTGAAGATCATCTATCTACAATGCCCTGCCGTGGGCAGGGACACTTTCCACTCTCCCAAGCTGCTCCAAGCCCCGTCCAGCCTGGCCCTGGACACTTCCAGGAATGGGGCAGCCACAGCTTCTCTGGGCAACCTGTGCCAGGGCCTCACCGCCCTCACAGGGAAGAATTTTTTTCCTAATATCTAAACTAAACCTCCTCTCTGTCCTGTCTGAAAAGTCCCAATTCTCTCTGCCTTTCCAGCTGCTGGCTGTGTCTCCAGCCTGCCTGACCTGTTACACCTGTATTACTCACACAAATGCTCCCAAATCTCTCTCAGGTCCCAGGAAGAGCAACCACCACCTTCCTAAACTGTTCCAACTGCCTTGGCTCATTTTGCCTAAAACCAGCACAAGCAGCAGTGACAGTCCCACAGGCAGGGAGCTCTTCAAAGAACACAAACACAGACAAAGGGGACTGTGTGCCCCAACAACAAGGTCCTCAGAAATAGAAAGGGATGGAAGAAAAGACTGCAGAAGACATGAAGATGAGCTCTCACTTGCAATGACACAGAAATCACAATGTGCTGCTACACAGCAGTTATCTCTTGGGTATGTCCAAACCACAATCCACCATGGCACAGCTAGCAGGGGCCACTTTGGGAGGCAGACCTAGTTTTAATCAAAGAATAAAAAGACCCAAATCTGTAATTAAAGAAAAAAAAAAAAAGCTCTTTAATCTGTACTTTTCCTCGTACTGCCTTTTCAAACCTCATTGCTTTAGTTCGTGCTGATTTGGCAACAAATGTGTTGCAGAGATTTGCAGTGGCCCTGATGTGTATGAAGCACACAGGCTGGTTTCTTCTTCCTCCAGATTTCTCTGGCAGTGTAATGCACTTGAGAAAAGCACAGAGAGACAAATATGGGTGGGGAGGGTTAGTATTACCTGTAGTACTACCCTGCAATCACATTTTAATGTGTATAGGCTGATTTCTTAGTGCAAATGCAGAAGCCATTGCTCCTGCAAATAAAGACCTGGGTTTGTTTTCCTGTTATGCACCTGATAATTTAATTTTAGGCCTTAATTTTTCATGGGGTGCTTTTCTAAGTCTTGTTGTCAGTGCCCAGACCCCTCTGTTTTGCCTCCTACATTCAGAGGTTTTAGTGGCCAAGGACAGGGAAGAAAGCAAAGGTAGCACTGTTTGCTGTGCCTTTCATTCTGCTCCATTCCCTTTCCCAGATGAATGCAATAACTTTCACTGCCACTTTGTCAGCAAGACAGAAATATGCAGCATCAAACATGCCATGTTAAAGTGCTGTCTGGGATATGAGCTGAGGGAGCTTGAGCCTTTGCTTGTGTCAACAGCATCTTTCACATCTCACAGGCATGGGGAGATGAAGGTCACTGAGGAAGAGCACTTGAATCAACACAAACCCAACTGACAGTGGTAAGCTTGAAAGGAAAAACTGCTCCCTATTTCTATTTCTCATTTTTGACCAAAAATAATAGGAGGAAGGTATTTATTTTAAAATATCACACTGCTAACAGGCACTCACCCCCAGACCACCTGCACCTCTAAGATAATTATAGCACTGTGCCCCCCAGCAGCAGCAATGTGAACCCTCCTAACACACTCCAAATTCCTGCCTTTGTGCAGGACTGGGACTGGAACCTGCTTTTCCTACTCTTTAAAGCCTCTGTATTAAATACCAAGTGGATCAGCAGAAAGTGACAGAAGGGGACAGAAATGCACATTCAAGTCTGACCTGTGCACTAATTCAACAGTGTGGGGCAATCTGAATGAAAGGACAGCAGATAATTCATCCTGGCAGCAACACTCTATTCCTATATTGTCTTCCACAAATGAACTCAGAGAATATGAAAAAACCCAGGTAATGAATCACTTTCATTATGCTTATATACTAATTAGGTTAGGACTTCCACTGGCACTGCACAGCAGGGAGTATGAAATGCAGCAGAATTAGGAGGCCTGCAAAAGGTGGGACAGAAAGTCCCACAAATGCGGTTTATCACAAACATTACCCCCAATTTTGTGCTGTTATCACTATCTGAAGCCATCCCACACTTCCCTGCTCTTGACACAGAGTGATGTTAACAACATCAAATCAACATCAGGGATACTGGTCTCCCAAGGGACTGGGAGTTCAGTCCCTCTCTTCAACAATCAGCACAACAGCCACTCCAATGCAGCTGCAGGCCCACTCAAAAGATGGCAAATCTACCACATTGTTTCAGGAGATGGAGAGATCAAGCCAGGACATTGATTTTTCAGGTTTACAAGATGTTTCAGACAGAGTTGGTTCTGTGGCATTTGGCAAGCTGTCTTGGAGCTAAGCATGGAAATAAATAACCTGTGATCCCTGCCATATACTCCATTTAGTACCCATGGTAAATTTTGATGATGGGAGTTTGCATGTTTTTCCATGATGCAATTGTTCAGAAATAATAAGCTCTGTATAGTGTTGCCCACAGAGCTGGCAATTTCCTTGTTGCCCTACACTGCATTTTCCTGTGAGATCTGTGCTGACTGGGACTCCAGTGCTGGAGAAGGCACTGGACAGGACAGACAGAAAGGGATCACCAGCCAGAATCACAGGCACTCCTGCACCACTAGACAGAGGAATGCCATTAGAATGAATATTAAAGCTCAATGGCAATCCCAATCTCTCTGGATTCTCAGCCCTTTGCCATAGGAACACGTGCCAAAGCACAGGTAATCTCACTTTTCCCTTTTGTGCTCCTTAGCATCAGGTGGAGACAGGAATGCAGAAAAGGAATGTGCTGCCAGTACAGTTTCACTGTCAGGGCTGTGTCCCAACATTATTTATGCTCCATCATGGTTGATGTTCTCTGCTCCAGATGGAAGGAGAGCAGATACAGCCTCCAGTCATGAATTCACAGTCCTTCCTACATTCTCACCTGAAGGGAAATTCCCACTGCAAAGAAATGCCAAGTTGTAAAATAGTTGGGTTTTGGAAAAACACTCAATTCAGGTGGTAGGAATGTGTAGTGTCCATTTCAGGACAATGCTGAACAGCACCAGGGCACTCCTGCTGTCCTGAAGACTGGTCCCATACTGAGCTGTACAGCAAGAAATAACCAGCAGCTGATCAGAAGAGATTCTTCCCCTCTGGTATTTGAAATTGCATAGGTAGCAGTAAAAGAGAGATGTCAGCAGACCAAAGAGAGCCCAGCAAAGGACAGATGATTAGGGAGGGCAAAGAATCAGACAAAATATGAGGGGAGGGTGAGGAAATGGGGATTTGTCCACCCTGGAGAGGAGGCAGTCCATGTGGGAATCTAACTGCACACTTCCACTGCCAACAGGGAGCTTACAGAGGCAAGGGAGCCCTGTGCAAGTGAAGAGATGGGGGATTGTCACTGTGTAGTAAGAGGCACCCTGTTTGCAATCCTCTGCCACTTTCCCCTTACATATTGCTTTATTGGTGAGAAGAGGGGGCTGAAATGTTTAATCCAGGCAATGCCATTTTCTTATCAACAGAATGTCCATCACAAAATGAGAGCAGGAAAAAAAAAAAACCAAAACCAGAGAAACATCCAGAGCATGGCCCTCAGATGTGTGACTACCTGGAGGAAGGAACCTGTCCCTCATTTCTGTGCCAGACTGTGCATATTTGTCCCCCAGAGCCAGTGCACGGTATGGCACAGTGCTGCCAACTGGCAGCAGAGCCCTGACAGAGATTCTTCCTACCTGCAGAGATATCTGGTTTTAACAAGTTTTTCAGGTGATTTAGAAGAAATAGGTATTCCTATATCTCCCCAAACCTTTCTGTTTGCAATTTGGACCATCACAGACATTTTCTCTGAAGCATCTCTGGTTGTTCTGGCTGTCAAACATGGAGGCTGAGAGCTGTCATGGACAAGGGATCATGCAGGCTTCTTTGTGCTTAAACCCACCCCAGTATTCTGTGTTTACTCACCAGCTGCCATTAGAACAGAACATCATCCTTAGGCTGAAACAAGAGGCTGAATTTTGCGGTATTCACATTCTCTGAACAGAGAGAACATAATCCTCTCTCCCAGGATTTTTCCTGGGAAGGCAGTGAGAACTTTGGAGATAAAGAGAAAACAGTTCTTATCTCTATTCACCGCTCCTGTTGTTTGGCACATGTGGAATGTGTTATGGAGATTGTTCACCCAAAGTGATTTGTTAATTGGACACTGGTGAAGGTTGTTTTGATTCCTTGGCCAGTTGGGTCAAAGCTGTGTCCTGGCTGGCTGCAGACAGTCATGGGTTTTTCTTGAGTATATTTTTAGTATAGCATTCTTTAGTATGTAACTTAGTATAGTATTAGTGTAATATAATATAGCTTAGTAAGGCATTTGTTCAGCCTTCTAAATCATGGAGTCAGAGCACATTATTCCCTGGCTGGGGGATTGCCTGTTTCAACTACAGACTTTGATATCACTTGAATTACAAAACCAGAAATACTGCAATGCCCAAGTCATTGCATGTGAGGAAACTGCAGATAAATGATGGCTTCTGACACAAGGCAGTGCTAGTCAACAGGAACCTCTACAAGCATCAGCTTATCATTCTTATTATCAACCAAGCACCCATTTCCCACTTTTAAGTCACATGCTACTACTGAAAATGAACACAAAGATTACATTTAAATCAATGAACAGTAATGAAGTACTTCAGAGAAAGTCTGTTAGAAAGCTGGACCTGTTAAAGAGTTACTGGAGTGGTCAGATGATGGCCTGTTCCAAGAAGATGTGAACTCTGCAGTGCCTTTCAGTTTTCTGCCTCTGAGGAAGAAGGTTTTTTTTGATATGTGAATATTCTAAAGAGCAATGGGGATCTCCAAAAAGCAACATCAAATGAAGGTCCTGTCATGACAATTTCAGACTTCACTGTTTACAAATCCAGCTTCAGACAGTAAAGGATGATGCCATTTTCCTGGGAACCCTGCCCCACAGAAGTACTGACCTGTGCAAAAGTGCTTCTCATGACATTTGTCTGAAGACTGAAAGTCATGTACAAGAGGATGAGAAATTGTGGAAGCGTGTGTGGATTACTTCCAATCTTTTAATGAACAAAAAAATACCAACCCAGCATTACAGCAAGGCAGGTTTAGCAACCCTTAGGAAAGATTTTATAAAACCTTCCCTTTGTAAGTCAGCATTGTTGTTTAACACAATGGCCTCCACTTAGCAGGAGCTGAGGGTCAGCAGCCCTCCTGTGAGAGGTAAAAAAGGTGCCTCCCTGTACTGAGAGGAGCTAAGTAGATAAAACTTTGTAGCTGAAAGAGAAAATACCTGCCTGCAATGACACACGAGTGGTTTTATGTGCTGCACTTCATGTGCAGCTGTATTGCAACTCTGAACAAACTCACCACAGCTTGGGGAGGGAAATGCTGTGTCTGGAGCTCCCTGGCTCCAGGAGCTCATCTCAGCTGAGGATGCTGAGGATGCTGAGGCAGAGAACAGTGACTGTGCCTGCTGCCAGCTCTGCCTCTTGCCTGCCCCTGCCCTGGCTGGGTGTGAGCCATCACCTCCTTGTCAGTGACAGACATTTGACAAGGCCTTGATTTCACCTTCTCTTTCTCAGCAATTTTTTGTTTTGTTTCTACATTAAAAATAATTGATAAAAATCCCTCAGTTTTCAGAATCAGGAAAGGGAGAGGCTGAGATCTTCAGGCCCTAATCACACTCCACTTAGGGGGAAAGGAATGCTTTTTTAGCTCATATCCCCTATATAAACTTTCAGTAAAAATGTGGTATAGCATTATAATAACTATAATATTAAAATAGCCTGTCCTTTTTCTAGGAAGAAGTTGGCTCTCTGAACAGCTGACTAATCTTTAACAATTCCTGAGTTTAGCTTCTAGAAATCTGACTAATTTAAGTAATTAGTTCTGCAAAGCTACAGTGTAGACAGCATCTACATTTCTACATTTTGCCTTCCCCTCTCTTCTTAATTCTTGCACTGAGGTCCCATGCACCTGGACTTTTGCAAACACCCACAGAACAATTTGCTCAGTAAATAGTTTGCCTAAACTACATAAATTGTTGGAGTTTAATACAGTGTAGTTTAATGTTGCAGTTAAATAACTTGTCTGTTAGCAACTCAGGTGATGCCCAGCAGACAAGACTTCCCAAAGACAAAGGGCTACTAATTCTAGTTAGCTGCACATAGGAAATATGCAGCAAACAACAAATATCCACAAGAAAATACACAGCACACACTTTTTTGTCCCAGAGGACAAAACTCAGAAGTAGAAACCAGGAATGACAGAAAACAACCCTGCAGTACTGCTGAAAACCATTCAGCTTTAGAAGTAGAGATCAAATGTTTGCCTGTGAGAATAGACAAAAAGATGACAACAGGATCAGAGAACACCCTGTTGTGAGTGGGACTCCTGCCATGATATGAGAAGATGTTCAAATAATAAGGTTATTTTGACAATAAGAAGTATTGTGTTGGTAGGCATTTTGCATGGAAAGCAGAAAGTACTCCCCAAATAACAATAATAATGATAATAACAACAACTTCAGGTGCCTGGTTGCCAGCACTAGCACTTCCTAGGTGTGAAGGAGCATAAGGATGTCTGCTTTTATGGTTATTTGTTGGACAGAAGGGGTATCTAAGATACTCATGGACAAAAAAGTATCCTGTAAAAAGTTATCATTATACACCAATTGACTAGGAAGGTCAATGCTAGTGACTGACTGATTAAAAATGAGATTTATAAAAAAGAATCAGCTGAATAGCTTGCATACATGAAATATTGCAAACAACAGATAATGCACCAGGGGATTTATTACTAAAACCAATTTGATTTGTAAGCCTTAGGTAATTTACAACCTGCAGCTGAATAAGAAACAGGCTGTTCTCCTCTAGAAAACAATTCTCTTGGCAAAAAATAGAGAAAAAAAAACAACCAGAGGGGGAAGGAGGAAAAACCCACAACCCTTAAGGTGGCAGAGCTCTGTGCTCCACAACTTCATGTGCTGCATTGTCAACCAGCCTGGCAGAGAGGAGAAAGCTGACAGCTCTCCAGAGGGGCTGTGCAGGAGTGTGGAACAGCACAGACCTGATCCTGCATGTAATGAGAGAGAGAGCAGAGCTGGAGGCAAAATCCCTCCCTGGCTGCAGGGGAGGCACAGCCCGGCTGCTGCTGAGCCCCACGTGTGCCCCTGGCACACACACAGCCTCAGAGTGCTGGGGGCAGCAGGGGAACCACAACCTCTGGCTTCTGCTTGCCAGAAATGCACCACAAAAAGGCATATTAAAATAAAATATATTTGATTATATTATTAAAATATTCTATCAATACAACATACTATGTTCTTATTATACATTATATTATTATAATATATTATACTACTCAATTATATAACTAAAACAACCCCAACCTGCACTCAAAGTGTCTTACTCAAAAATCCAGAGAATAGACAGCTAAATCAAGGAAAGACTGACATATCTGTGCTCCTCTTTAATGCCTCAGGTTAAGCACGCTGGAAAATCCTCATTAGCTGACAGTTTTAGCTGAAGGTCTTGTGCACCAGGCTAGCTGAGAATATTAGGCCTCATTAAATTAAAAAAAAATAAAGAAAAAAGAAAAAAGGAACAAATATAGCTGTTGTAATACTCCATTGGGTTTGCCTAATTCTGCATTAATTGGTACCCATGTGACAAACCTCTTGCATTCCTTGTGGAACTGCACCAAACACAAGCACTTGACACAACTGAACACAGCAAACACAATCAATCCTTAATTTGCTTCTGCCAGTGCTGTCTCAAAAAGGCTCTGAAGGAAGATAGAGACTTTTCATGACCTCCCAGCAGGTGAGGCAACCCAGAAAATGAGGCTGTGGTGGCAACTTTGACTGGAGCATCTCCCATATGAGGAAAGGCTGAGGGAGTTGGGGCTGTTCAGCCTGGAGAGGAGCCCCAGCTGAGAGGGACCCTCAGCCCTGGGTGTCCCTGGGTGCAGGGAGGGCTCAGAGCAGGGCCCAGCAATGGCACACAGGGAATGGGCAGGGACTGGTGTTCAGGGAGTTCCAGCTGGACAGGAGGAAGAACTTTTCAAACAGAGACCAGAGAAGGTGTGGTGCTTCCTCACTGGAAGTCCCATCTGGACACAATGCTGTGCCCTGTGCTCTGGGATAACCCTGCTGGAGCAGGAGGTGGGACCAGATGAGCCACTGTGGTCCCTTCAAAGACTCCATGAACCTGAATCTTCACCCTCCTTTCTGGCAGCAATGCAGAAGAGGGTGTTTTGGGATTCCATGAACCTGAATCTTCACCCTCCTTTCTGGCAGCAATGCAGAAGAGGGTGTTTTGGGATTCCATGAACCTGAATCTTCACCCTCCTTTCTGGCAGCAATGCAGAAGAGGGTGTTTTGCAGGATGGTTGTACCACCTCCACATAGTTGGCATTAATAAACACAGAGCTGTATATTAAAACACACACATCTGCACAGAACTGGAGAACATTGACATGAGAGAGAGAAAGAGAAGGAACACAGTTTATTCTGTGCATAATATTCACAGATGTGATTTGGGGTTTTATCTGTTCTGACATGTGATCTCTCCCATGGCATTGCAAAGTAATGATACAAAAACACCACTTGAAGGCACATGAAATCCTTAGGAAAGGCAGTTGTGCCAGTCAGCATCGAGTGGAGATGCTGCTGGCATGCAGATTTTTAAAGGAAAGTACCTCACTGGCATTCTTTTGTGTCCAGTGTGCCTCAATTAAAATCAGTTCCTGTGCAACAATTTAAAAAAAGAGAAATACCAGCAAAAAAACAAAGAATGATTTTATAGCCTCATGCTTGTGGTGAGTAGGATCTGTATGAGGATTATGATAATTCTTACAAAATTAATGGGTATTTCATGCTGTAATTTGGGGAAAGACAGTGTAGTAGAACAGAGAGGAAGATTATGGCCAGGTCTCTGCTTCTCCATCAAAACCTCAGGGTTGTTCTGCAGGACACTCACACTGACCCTCCTGACATGGGCTGCAAAGCCCTGGCACCTTCTCACCCCAGGCACCTTCTCAGGAAGTTCCTCTGTCCAAACTCTCTACAGGCAGCAGGATGAGGAGTCATCAAGAGTCTAGGCTAGAAAATGCTTGAGAAAAGGAAAGGATGCAGAGCTCCACTTTTTAAAGTGCTGAGTGAGATCCTTTTACTTCCATTAGCAGCATTGCAAAATGACTTGAAATAGGGGAGGGAACAGGAGTTTTCACTCTGTGCTCAGCCTGGAAGACTTAACTAAGTTAGGTGACCTAGTACATGTTTTTTAGTGCACACCATGAAAATAAACCCCTCAGTTTCCATTCTCATGTCCATTCTGGCTCTGCTCATTTTTGCTAATGTGCCATGTTCTCTCTGCCCTGTTCTACCATAGTGTTGTTTCCTTTCCCTGGGTATAATTAATTAATTCATGAACTACAGCAAAACTAAGCAATTAAAATGCAAACCAAAAACTGCACTGGAAAGGTGAGATACCCCTTTTAAACACCAGTGTGCATGCCAGTTTAACTTTCCCTGTCCAGAACCAGTTTGGCCACCAGAACTTGGTTCAAGAGGCCACTCCTACAGGACAGATGTTCCCTGGAGTGCTCTGCATGGGAAAGGCTGCCAGTGGTGATGATGGTTTGACAAAAACACCACTTCCATGCTGTCAGCACCCCCCATGGTCAAGGGATCTCTGACACCCACCCTCAGCATGCCCCAGACAGATCACACAAGCTGTGAAATGCTTGTCCTCACATCCATGGCATCCAACCAGAGCACCTCTTCCACACAGGAGTGTTTGGGCCATTTTGAGTGCCATTCCCAGCCTGGGGAGATCATGGCTGATTCCTCAGCACCACCTGGTTCTCTGCATTCTCTTGACTTAGCAGATCACTCACTGACAATATCTTACAGTGATTTCTGTCTCTTTGCTCTCCTCAAAGCCAGAAGGGACAGGCATTGCTCAGAGCTCTGCTCTGTTCTCTTCCTGCCCCTCTGGAATTATCATCTGTGTTGACTAAACAGGAGCAAGAGAACTCCAGGCCCCAGCTTGAGTTCCCTTTCCTGACACCTCCTGGAATCTCTGGGAGCTTGCACAGCTTTGAACACCTTGGTGCAGCTCTCCACTGGCCCATCCTCTGGCATGCACACGCAGACTCACATCCATGCAGTCCTGGGGCTTCATTCCTGCACTTCTGCCTGATGAACAGAGCAGCTTTATGGAAAACCCCTCTGAGACTGACTGTTCATTCTGCAAAAAGGCCACTACAGCAAGTAAAAAACAAATTATGTGATCCTTGGTTTTGATTTACACTGTAGTTTCCTGTTAGTAACATTAGCAACTCTTGTAACTTCACTTTTTAGTAACTTTTTAGTAACTTTTTATTATGCTTTCACAGCATGTTCGCTGACTCAATAGTATTTAATAGGAGGCTTATATATATTTTCAGGGGATTTCAATTATGAATTAAACTGTAAACTTATTGGTTTCTTTATTTTTTAGTTCCTCTAACACTTTACTATTCAAACTCCTCTTCAAACAGAGGTACTGCTCCAAATTTTTACATTATACTCTTCTTGCCTGACTACTGCTCTCCTCACGGCATCAGATTAAAACCAAACCAAACAGAACAAAACTGTGAGCTAAAAAAAGCCCAGGCACCAAATAAACACTGACCAAGATGAATCCTGAGCTTCAATTATTCAATGTTCCTTCATCTTGCTACATACAGCATATTTAGTTGAAATAAATAGAAACACTTATATTTCACAGTCACCTCTGTCCATTTAAATGGCAAAACACATTTGACTTTGTAATGAACTGCAGAGCTGTTTAAATAGCTCCATGTTTTGGAATTAAGCAATAGGCCCCATGAAATCACTCATTACCACCAAGTCTGCTGATTAGAGCCTCAGGCAAGTGTAAGGGCAGTTAACTCTCTAACAGCACAGCTTCCAGGCCCAGAAATGACTTACTGCCAGCTCTTTCTTCTGTTAGGTATGCCATCCCTTCCAGAACAGAGCTTTAACAGAAATGCCCTAAAATTCACATCTCTGACAGATCATTCATTAATAAATGTGAACAGTAAATACACAGGGTGAAGGTTCTGGGAGAAGGCTGTCTCCTAGAACAGCCAAAAACCAGGACAATCTTCATTTACAGTCAGAGTCTCTAGACCAGTAACAAGAAGCCTGGCAGGTCTGCAAAAATATAGTTTTATGATACTATATTATAGTAAAGAATACTAAACTAAACTATACTAAAGAATACAGAAAGGATACATACTGAAGGTTAAAAAGATAACAATGAAAACTCCTGACTCTCTCCAGAGTTCTGACACAGCTTGGCCCCAGTTGGCCATTGAGTCAAAACAACTCACACCAGAATCCAATGAAACAATCACCTGTGGGTAAACAATCTCCAAACTCATTCCAAAGGACAAAACACAGAAGAAGCAAATGAGATAATTATTATTTTTGTTTTTCTCTCAGGCTTCTCAGCTTCCCAGGAGAAAAATCCCGGGTGAAGGGACTTTTCAAAAATATGAATGTGACAATTCCCATCTTCAAGACTGGCAGGACAGACACTGATCACTTAATTGTAAAGCAAATTTTGCACCCCAGATTTACAAGATTATCTTCAGCAAAGGATCACAGGTTACATAAACATGGTTCTATGCAGGGAATACATTCAATAAACCATTTTGCTCACTTTATGTTCAGTTTGTAAGTGTGTATATATATATATATATCATTACACCCAGTTATGCAAATATTTCAGTACTTATAAACTATGGATATTTTGTTTACAAATCTGTTACAAAACCACTCCAACTCTAGTTTATTTAAACCAAGAAGACTGACTTGCCTTTTTTACATATAATCAAAATTGTTTTTTCTATTAATATAATGTCTGATGGACTGTGATGGTGGATGTCACAGCTGCCAAGTTCTTAAGACTTTGGTTTTGTGTCTGCAGCTCCCAAGCTGTTAAAGGCTGTGGCTCAAAGCAAGTCTATTTTCAGTTTTTCTGGTGTACACCCAGAATCAACCATATTTCACACAGAGCTGATACTAGTGTTCAGCCTTCTTATCAACTGGAAGTTTAATATCACACGATAGCATCACAGTGTGCTGTCAGTGGAATCAAAATGTGAATTCACTGCTAGAGAGGAGTAGGATTTATTTCCATGCTCTCTAACCACACACAGCCACAGAAATATGTATCTGTGAGACAGGGAGGAAGGGAGGAAAGTGAGGTTTTTCAAAGGTACAAAGATGAATTTCTTGCTGATCAGATAATATATAATTATATATTATATAAGGTGAAAACATACCTATGCACTTCAATGTTTTAGAGATAAATATACACATAATTGAATAAAAAGCTATCTGTAACACTTGCACTGGCTACTCTACACAACCACACCCCTACATTATAAACTCTTCACTTTTTTATCAATACAGTTACTTACTTAAGGCATATTCTTACTTACTATAGAAACATAAGTTTATGATTTTTCTACTTAATGTCTGTGTACTTTATTTTTACATCAATCCATGCTCCTTCCAAGGCTGCAGATCAAACCCTCCTGTATCTATTGAAGTTTCTATCTTTCCATTTCTCATAAGCATGTTCAAACTTTTCTCCTTGGAAATGAAACTGAGGTAGTAAGTTGAAAAACATTGCCTGTTCTTGTTCTACTCCGGTCATGGGAGAGCAGAAATGAACCCAAACATGTTATGTGCATTTTAATGCAAATTCTTTGAAGATGTCCCTTTGGGACATGGCAGCTCTAAGGAGTCCCCAGCATTATTTGATGCTCATGTCCTTTCCCAGCTCAGAGCACAGCTTGCCTCCCACTCCAAGGCTGTTGGTGTGGCAGCCAAGCTTGACAGGAGGATGACAGCAGCTCTGGAGCAGCCCTGCTCCTGCAAATTACCCTGCCAGCCAAGGGCTGCTGGGGGAGAGGGGCTAAGCCCTGCTGCTCAGGCAGCAGGAGCTGCAGTAATTAGCTGGTGTAATGAAGAGTGAGGGAAGGAGAGGAGCAGTGCATGGTGCAGTGCTGTACTGTCAGCAATATCCTCCTCCGAGGCTCTGCTCAACAATGCCCTGCTGAGCCCCCAGTAATCTCTACACATGGCTACCCATGAAGAGAGTAATTAAGAAATGTCATTGCCTCCTTGGGAAAATACCACTGTGTCTCAAAAGAATGATGATAATCTCCATAACAGCCCTGTTCTCTCTCTCTCTCCTCTTTGTTTTGGTGGGGAATAAAATGAGTTACAACACGAGGCTTTTGTTCTTCCCTTTGTCACACACCAACCCAAACAAAGCTGTGCTGGCTGAGCTGAGACAAAGCTGCATTTAGAATTGAGTGCAACCCCTCCCAAAATCTCTATTACTGGGGAAGCCACATCTGCACTGGGCATCCCTGCAATAAAGAGCATTTGGAAGCCGAGCACAAGGCAAGTAAAATCTTATAAACTCATGTAAACTCAAACTTCCTGTAAAAGCTTGTACAAAGAACAAGCTTTGACAGGAACTTCTGGATCCATCACACATCCACTGATTTGGTGAGAGGCAGCACTACAAACCTCATCCAGGGCCAGGGAGTCCATGCAGGACTGCTGCTCCAGGTGTGAGCCCTGTAGAGCAGCATTCCTGCAGAGGTGTGCAGCTGTGTCACTGGGAGAAAGACCAACACCCCCAGGCCAAGGGAAAGCAGACAAGGGCTGTTTTTCCAGCACTGGGCCAGGCTGGTGTCACCCTTCACTGGGTGGCCTTTGTATCACACTCATTCTTTATCCATCATCCTAAAAGCCTGTCCCTGTTAATTGATGCTATGCCTGAAAACACAGATCTAAAACTGATCTCAGTGGCTGGGATCTGCAGTTTTCTAACAGACAGACAGACAGAAACTAAAGGTTTTTCAGAGAATTCCACACTGCTGGGGAGCAGAGAGTACACACTGCCAGAGAGCAATGCCAGGAGTCCTTGAGGAAGCTGCAAACATCTCTGCCATTCTTTCTGTCCCTGCCTCCATGATATCTACCACTGGAAATGCATGAGAGCCAAACCCTATCTTGCTTGTCACAGCTGTACCTGTATAAATATCAGCAATCCCCTCTCACAAGGTGTGATTAATTACACAACAAAGATTTCAGAGCAAAAAGGGTGATTGCAGCAGTCTGCTAATGAGGCTGATCAATTCAAATACTTTCTTCCTTCCCCAAAATTTCATTCCAGGTTGTTTACTCTGCTCTCTGAAATTAAGCAGTTTTGTCTACACAGCTAACACACCTTTGATTCTCCAATTCACTGAACATTTGGATTGTACTGGAAGTAAATATTTGCAGCTGGAGAGTAGACAGTCGAGAGTTTAAACATAACTATTGCTATTTCTATTTATTCCAGCCTATTTTTTCTGCCACAATGGAAGGGATAAGACAAGGAACTTTCATCTAAAAGGTATTTTTTTTGGGTTACACAGTGCTAAAGGCCCAGATTCCCTACTGAGGGTTTGCAGCTGCCAGCACAACACCTGGTCAGTACCACCTTTTGGCACAAACACAGCACATATCCACGTGCCCTGAGATTCTGAGCAATTTTTTCTGCAAGTAGGATTACATACAGAATGTTGATGCCATGGAAAAGTAATACATGAGGAGATGATGATGATGATGATAATAATAATGATGATGATAACAATAATAATAATTATATTTCTGTACCTTTATTTATATATAATATATCATCACATATTATTATATATTACATTATTAATATTTATATATATAATATATTATTATATAATATATTTATATATCATTAATATTATATTATATTTATTTTTATATCATATATTATTCATTTATATATCGTATATTATTATATTAGTATATTATCTACAAGATATATAATTATTTATTATTATATATT
>VYZP01031375.1:49064-80354 GCA_013400635.1 Hypocryptadius cinnamomeus | reverse complement strand
AACCTGGCTATTACAGCAAAAATGCATGCCAGTGGACATGAACACACACATGCAATTAAGGGACACACAGACCATCAATATTTAGGATCAGTAATTTTTTCTTAAAGTCTTACGCTCGTAGTAGATCCCAGTATTTCAGGGTGTGCCATATATTTACACATGCTCTGTCTATCTGAGTGCCCTCTTTTGGTGGCCAGCAGTGTTCAATATAGGGACCAGGACCTCCCATATTACAGTGTATTTGTGTTGAGATGCGAAGATCAAGATAAGCCACATTCAGCCACCAGTCCTCCAGCTGAAATGAAAATTGTTTAACATCAGAACTTATTGTTATTCATTAATTCTTTTATAATTACATGACTGTTCAACTGCCTGCTTTTTACTTTTTTATTTTAATACTCTGAATAGTAGGTCCTATATAACACAAGGCAGGACAGTGTTTCAAAACTAACTGATGAAGATAATGACACATTTAGCTCTTCTGCTTTCAAGCTTGAAATAAAATTCAATGCTGCTTAAGAATATTAAACTAGAAATTATGGTATTTCTTCCCTGATATTCCTAATCTTAGACTCTTGCAGACATCAGTTGTGGCTGCTGTGAATAGCACAGACTACTCCATGAAGAATAGAAGGAAACTAGACTTGTGTTGAGAAGAGATCTGAGAGAGACAGTTCGTAATGCACATTTTCTGCCACCATCTGAAAATCCTCACTCTGGAGCGTGCCTTGTTAGGATTTAAAATGCCCTCATGAATTCCACTTGGAATGACCTTCTTTGTATCTCTTTCTCTGTTGAAAGACAACTTTAAAATGCTATCACAAAGTTTCCTTCTGGGAAGAAAGAAACAAAATTCTGAATTCCAGGGTTGTTTTTTTTGGTTTTTTTTTGTCGCTTGGTTTTTGTTGTTGGTGGTTTTGTTTTTTCCCAGGGTGGAGCGAGAAGGGACAGATGCCACAGAAGGAGAGACTGACAGATAAAGCATCCAAAAGCTGGTAAATAACATTAAATTTCAGTTAGTGAGCTCTCTTAGCCGGTCAGCTTTGAAACAAACAAATGACACATACATAAGTGAAGGAGTTCATATCCACAGGTCAAGTGGCAGATGTAAGGAAGATCTGAAGATTTAAAAAAGTGAAATGATTCTTTGAGTTACGTCCTGAATAACCAATTTTCCACAAGCTGAATTAAGATTTCTTACACGGAATTATGATTTCTCACATATTTAAATACGCACCCAATTCCTTCTCATTTTAGCTCTTTCCAGTAATTTCTGATGCAACTCTTTTCCAATGCCATTTTCAAATTTTTTAACTATATCCTCAGTTCTTTGATATTCTTCTTGATTAAGAAACGGCTTCACTGTAAAAAGAACATGTTTTTATTTTAAAGACATTGAATACTAAGATTTATTCCAAGATTCAGATATTAACAGGCAAAGGAGTGAATGAGAATTAATTTTTTCTAAAACAAGTATTTGAAGGGAAAACACCTTTTAAACACTTCTCAAAAGTCTGTAAATACATCAGTATGTTCTAATAAAACATAAATACATACTTTTAAATAAATACAGATGATAGCAGACTAAAGCAATTGCTGAAAACCTGAAATACCTAACAGATAACTAAATCAAATATATTTACATCTGTAAATACTATGGAGTTCTTCCAAGTAATTAAATTTACAGGAACTTTGTTTGTAAATTAACGCATTGAGTACACGTCTGCCACCCTACTGCACCAACTACAAGCTACTTGTCTGTATTTTCAAGTCCATTCATGGTCTACAAGCCACTTTCCCATCAATTCTCATTCACTGTCCCTGTGTTATATCCACCTTTGATCGACAGCAAATGCAGTTACTGGTAGACAGTTTTCCTTTTGGATTTCTCTCAGATCACGTGCATTATAGGCTGAAGTCCTCCATAAACATCTGCAAAACTAGCCATTATTTTAATCTAAACACTCCTTGAAGACTTTTTACCATGAAATCTCTGGTCAGTAATGGGCACTGCTGAAGTCATTTTCCATACAGGCATATCTCATATTTTTCCTATACTCACCTGGTGTATAACGTATTTTCTGTTTTATTTATAATTAGATTGTGAAGTCAGTGGGAAACAGAATGGAGGATTGTGTGTGAGGTGTCTTTCTGGTGATTCAACACCTACACAAAGAGGTCCAAGTAATTTTTGAGGCTGCTGGACACCATCATTAGTTAATTTCTTGTTTGCCTTGCTACTAGTAACCCTGTAATTGACTTACAGCTGCTAAGAAACAAAGAAAGATACACAATTACGGAAATTTAAACAAGTACATCATCTCTCATCTATCTTTTGCTTTTGCAAGCAACGGGCGAGTTTCAGCAGGGCAAGGTCTCAAATACTTAGTTAACCTAAGTATTAAATCTTAAGTCCATCTTGCTGCAATCACGCCTGCTTGCCTGCAACCACTATTTTTCTCTTCTTCAGAAATCTAGAGATCATCTTGTCCAATACTTCGTCTCTATAGGGTCAGCTGCAGCAAGTTGCTTAGGACTGTGCTGGGCTTTAAGTATCTCCAAGGATGAAGACTCTACAATTGCTTGTTCACTGCTTGATCACTGCTGCAATAAGAGGAGTTTTCTTATGTTTAAAAGGAATTTCTTGTATTTCAGTTTGTGCCCATCATCTCTTATTCTGTGTCTGGATACTACTATGATATCTGGCTCCATCTTATTTACTCCTCCACAACAAGTAATCACACATACTGCAAAGATCTGAACAATCCTAGCTTTCTCTGTCTCTTTCCATATGTCAGATAATCCAAGACCTTCATCACTGTCACAGCCCCTCTCTGGGCTCATTTCAGTATGTTCCTATCTCGCTTGTATGGGGAGCCCAGAAACAGACACAGAACTGCAGATGTGTCCTCCCCAGCACTGAACCAAGGGAAAGGATCACTTCTCTCTACCTGCTGGCAATGTTCCTTCTATACAGGGAGCCCTGGAGACTACTGACATGCCTTGCTGCAAGGCCACATGCTGGTTCATGCTCAACCTCATGTCCACCAGACCTCAGGGGCTCTTCTGCATCCAGGCACTAGGCCCCAGCTTGTGCTGCTGTGGCAAGTTATTCTCTCCTGAGTGAATGACTTGGCATTTCCTTGCGTTTGTTGAGCTTCATGAGGTTCCTGTTAGCCTGTTCCTCCAGCCTATCAAGCTTCCTCTGATGGCATAATAACCATCTGGTGTATTAGCTACTCCTTCCAGCTTTGGAAGCTTCCAAACTCAGAGTACAGTCTGTCCCATCATGCATGTCCCATCACAACCAGTGACCATATTAAAAATTACTGGACCCCTGGTGTATACCATCAGAGACTGGCCTACAGCTGGCATATGTGTTGCTGATCACAGACCTTTGAGCCCAGCAGATGATACAGTTTCCAGCCCATCTGACTGTCCTCTACCTAGTCCATACTTTATTAGTTCCTCTATGATTTTTTTAAAAAGCTATTGATATGCCAGAAGCCTTACTAAAGTCAATACAAACAATACCCACTCTTCTTCCTTCATCCATTGAGACAATCACTTCATCATAAAAGGCTACCATGTTGGTCAAGCGAAATTTCCTCTTCAGAAACTCATGCTGCCCATTCCCAATCACCTTCTTGTCTTTCATATGCTCAGAAATGGTTTTCATCATTATTTGGCAGGGATTCCCAGGAATTAAAGCAAGATTATCAGTCTTGTCCTTCCTGAAGACAACAGTAACATCTGTTTTCTCCCTTTCCTCAGGAACCTTCACCAGTAATCACGATCTTTCAAAGATTATCAGAAGTGCCCTTTGCAAGACAAAGACCAGCTCCCTCAGCACTCATGGGCACATCTCAACAGGACCCACACAGTTTTTCATGTCCAATCTCTTCAGTGCTGATCCTCTTCTATCAAGGGTAAGTCATCCTCACTCCTCTTCAAAATAATTCCATTGTAATCCTAATTATATAAGGCATTTCAGTATTTTGCACTACCTGTCCTAAAGTGAAAGATAAGGATCCATTTTCAGATACATCCTGGTCTTGTTATGGTATTCCACAACAATAATGCAAGTCTTAGTAATATTCTTCTATTCCACAGGACAAACATGGAGAGTGAGGGCCAAATATTACTCTTACAAATGTGGTTTTAAACACATTCTGACAAGCTTAGGCAGCAAGACAGAACATCTACCTTCAAGCATTACTATGCAATGCTTATGTTTAAATTGCATTTGGACCTCCAAAAATTCCACTACAAGACCATCACAACTGGAAAGGTACCACCATTCCCCTTACACCTCCACCACGAATGATCAGCTATGGACATTCACATAGTGCCTACACATCTAGAACTCATCTTGATGCAGCTTGAATTGCACACCATCAGTTGTGAACACAAATGAAAAAAGAAATAACAGCAACAGAGTCATTCACCTTTACCCTTTTTGCAGATTACAGTTTCCATCCTGAAGTTGAAAGCCTTCCCTGACTGAGGGTAGTCCAACACTCACGTTTCCCAGAAAATAACCTTATTATCACACACTATTGAAAGGGAGGATGATTACCCTCTGTTATTCAGGTTACAAAGTCATTACAGAGCAATATTCAAATAGAAAATGAAAACCAAGCAAAATTATTTGGTTCTGGTCTCAATTCATGGAACCATTTAGGCTGGAAAATATCTGCCATTAATTTAGTCGAACCATTAAAGGGGTGACTAAGATTGCGAGGGGACTGGAATGCACAATGAGGTGAGGCTGAGAACTGTGTTTGTTGAGCTTATGAAGAGAATGCAAAGGGAAGACCTGGCTGCCTTCTTCAACTGAATGGAAAGTCCTGGTGAAGATGAAGCATAGTTCCTCTCAGAGATGGAAAGAATTAGGATAAGAGAAAATGGAATAAAGGTGGAATACAGAAAATTTCTCACATGGAAAAAGTGAAGTTTTTCAGGCTTTTTTGGTCATTGCTGGCTTTTTGGTTTGTTGTTTTTTCTTCCCCCTCCCACAATCGTGAGGGTGATCAAACACCAGAACAGGTTACAATGAAACAGAGTCTCCACCCTTGTAAGTAAAGAAAACCTGGCTAAGCAGGGCCTGAGCAACATGCTGTAATTGGACCAGCTTTGAGCAGAAATTTGGTCCAGATGAACTCTTCCCAATCTACATGATTCTATGACAGGGTCTCTTTCCATTTAAAAACTATTTAATCATTGTAGAAGCAGCACTGTTAAGGAGCAGAACTTGGCCTCTTTCTCACCAGAGTTCAGTGAAACTTCTCTTGCATTTCCTCAGCCCACAGATCTTGTCTTTCTTTCTGATTAGGGGATCAGCTCTGCCCATGAACAAGAAGTATCCCATGAAAGACACCTTCAGTTGCACAGTTAAGGAATCCTCTGGACAGCTGGAAGTTTGAGTTTTCATACTTTCATGTTGAGTCTATGCTTCTGAATCTCAACCTCTGGGCTGGAAGGCTGAATAACATGGCTATGGCCACCTTCTCTGCTCAAGGCTTACTTTCAAAACAGGGTTACTCCTTAAAAGGTAGCAACTGTAAAGCCTTAAATAAGGCATATTCTGACACATACTTTGTCCAGCTTTTCTAGTTAGCTGGCTCTAAACAGGTAAGTGCTTTACCAGCAGGTGCCCTGACTAATGTCAAGTGTCTGGAGTCCTCCTCCCACCAATGAAAGAAGGTTCCCCAGGACTAATTTACAGCCTCTATGAAGAATCATTTGGAGGTTCCGAATTGCTCTTCTGAAGCATCTCCTTTCCTTCACTCACATTTACAGACTAAAATGACAAGCTTAAGCAATGAAATTCACAGAGCTATGTCTAGAACTGTGCCCTGCACCCTTTGACTTTAATATATTTGTACAAGAGAAGACTGGCAAATGCTGGGCTAACTTTTCTCTACCACCAGTGAGACTAAAGAAGAGCAACAGTGATCAAAATTATAGAATGATTTTGCACATGGAACAGTAAGCAGGAACTAACTTCAGCATGAAAAAGAAAGGGACATGATAAGTTATTTATGAAAACAGATCAGAATCAGAAAACGAGAGCAAACAAATTCACTGTCAGATATTCTCACTCCATGAGAGTTATTTATTAACCTGGAGAGACAGATGGATTTACAAAACTAAACAGCAATTTTGTTATTGCAGGTTCTACTCTTGCAGCACAACCTTAGTTAATCTGCATTACAGCAAAAAGACAGTGCATTGTTTTAGACACACATACACACACAACACTTTTGCTCAAAACCCACCACTTCAACATTCTGCATCAAAAAACAATTATGTAAAGAACACCAAAGCAGGCCGTTTCCAGTACTCAGAATAAATAGGAATTCAAGAGTAAACTTCAGGAATTCTATTTTGGGAAAGAGAAAATTTGCTGTAGTATGCTTCTGCTAAGAAGAGAACTCCAAGTCTCACTTTGTTAACATTTGTATAATTCCTGTAAGANTTTTTTTTTTTTTTAAGGAAAAAAAAAGTGAAAAAAAATCCACTCTCAAACCAAGAAGTTAACCAAGTGCCAAATTTCCTTGAAGAAAGGTAAGTAGGGATAAATAAGAAACTTTTACTCATGTTTCTCCGGGCACTTAATTTCCAGTTTTGAGCCCGAAAGAGGTCCTTCGGCACACTAAGCTTTTCTGTATTCCACGCCCCAATTACAATACAAGCTGTGCCTACAATCACTTAGCAAACATCTTCAGATTAGCCTGGTTACAACAGCACATGACATGCTACCATTACAACATTAAGTCATTACCTGCATCAAGATATTTACTCAAAGATTCATCAAGAGGAGGTACTGGCAGCGAAGGCAGAGAATCTTGGTATTGAAACGTTCGCTCCTCTGAGGATTCAAGTAGTTGCTTTTCCATATTGCAGATCTGCAGCACAACCAGACTATTCACGAAGCCCACGTTCGATGAGGAATCTCCCCACACTGTTCTCTCCCTCGCTCCGGCCTCCTGCCATTTACACGGAAAAAGGCAGATATCAGGAAACCTTCCCCGACAACGCATGGAACGAGGGTTTCTTGCTGGCTTGCAGCCACGAGAGGCACACACACAGCAGGGGGAAACGATGACCAGGCTCCTATTGATGCTTTTCCCCAGCAAGTCACGATTAACCAGCTCGAAGACTGTCGCTTTCTCTCCCAAGTAGCAGCCAGTCAGCTCTGGGACACCCGCCCCAGACTGGAGGGTATCTGGGGAAGGTGGAATCACCCCCCAGCCTGGCGGCCCCTCCTCGTCCCTCCGCAGACCCTTCCCAAGGTCCCCGCCCGAGCCCCGGCCGTGCCGCGACCCCAGCGCTCCCGGTGTAGTATGCTTCTGCTAAGAAGAGAACTCCAAGTCTTACTTTTTTAGCATTTGTATAATTCCTGTAAGATGGTGAGATACAAAGCAGATGTTCCAGAAAAAACTCCATGTCTCAGAGTTCTGAAAATTATTGAAGAAATAGAGAAAAGCAATCTCAAGATACTTCATAATGCATTTTTGCCATTGCCTATGCATAAAAAAAATTAACCAGTCATTTCTTCTTTGTAAACAAAACTAGATACATGTACACGGATGTTGTTTGCAAAACTTTTCTGTGATATTCTTCAGATTAGTCAACATTTCAAGGCAGAAAGCATCCAAGCTAAATTATATGAAAATGCTCACCACTGCTTTTGCCTACTACTGTATAGTTAATAAGTGCTCTTTCTCAGCAATATTAAGTATGAAAAGTTTTAAGTAACTGTTCTTTTGAAAAGATCCTGGGCAAACACAATTATAAATAAGCAGTTATGCAAACCAAAACTTTTAAGTGAAGTATCTTTCACCAGACCAGTTTTGTTTTTTTTTTTTTTAAGGAAAAAAAAAGTGAAAAAAAATCCACTCTCAAACCAAGAAGTTAACCAAGTGCCAAATTTCCTTGAAGAAAGGTAAGTAGGGATAAATAAGAAACTTTTACTCATGTTTCTCCGGGCACTTAATTTCCAGTTTTGAGCCCGAAAGAGGTCCTTCGGCACACTAAGCTTTTCTGTATTCCACGCCCCAATTACAATACAAGCTGTGCCTACAATCACTTAGCAAACATCTTCAGATTAGCCTGGTTACAACAGCACATGACATGCTACCATTACAACATTAAGTCATTACCTGCATCAAGATATTTACTCAAAGATTCATCAAGAGGAGGTACTGGCAGCGAAGGCAGAGAATCTTGGTATTGAAACGTTCGCTCCTCTGAGGATTCAAGTAGTTGCTTTTCCATATTGCAGATCTGCAGCACAACCAGACTATTCACGAAGCCCACGTTCGATGAGGAATCTCCCCACACTGTTCTCTCCCTCGCTCCGGCCTCCTGCCATTTACACGGAAAAAGGCAGATATCAGGAAACCTTCCCCGACAACGCATGGAACGAGGGTTTCTTGCTGGCTTGCAGCCACGAGAGGCACACACACAGCAGGGGGAAACGATGACCAGGCTCCTATTGATGCTTTTCCCCAGCAAGTCACGATTAACCAGCTCGAAGACTGTCGCTTTCTCTCCCAAGTAGCAGCCAGTCAGCTCTGGGACACCCGCCCCAGACTGGAGGGTATCTGGGGAAGGGGGAATCACCCCCCAGCCTGGCGGCCCCTCCTCGTCCCTCCGCAGACCCTTCCCAAGGTCCCCGCCCGAGCCCCGGCCGTGCCGCGACCCCAGCGCTCCCCGAGCCGAGCCGGGCCGGGCCGGGCCGAGCCGAGCCGGGCGCAAGGCCCGCGACACCACAGCAGAGTTTACAGCGGCTCAGGGCCCACATCGAGGAAAGCCCGGGAGAGCCCCAGGCGGATGGGGCCTGAGTGCAAGGAGACAGCCGAGCCGAACCGAGCCCACCCCTCTGCCCGCACACCCTCGAGGAACAAGGCCGGCGAGGACCACCGGTCCTAAATCCCTGCCTACCTCCCCGGCCGCCGCCTTTGCTTCTGTCCCACTTCCCAGCGGGTCCGGAAGCGGCGCGGGGCGGAGCGGCCGCGGAGGCGGGAGGGGAGCGGCCTCGCCGGTGGAGTTAAAAGGGCAGTGTGAAGTGAGGCAGAGGTGCTGAATCCCTCAGGGTCGACGGGCTCCGCAGAGAGACCTGGGCCAGTCGGAGGGCTGGGCAGTCGCCGCTGTGTGAAGTTTTATAAGGGCAAGTGCTGGTCTGCGCCTGGAAGAGGGTAACTCTGGACGTACGTAGAGACTGGGGAATGAGAGGCTGGAGAGCTCATTTCCATCGACCTGGGGTTCCTGGTTGATGGAAAATTGAATATAAATTAGCAGTGCCCTGGCAGGCAGGAGGGCCAGGTGTGTATTGGGAGGCATCAGGCCCAGCATCGCCAGCCAGCAAGGGAGGGGACTGTCCCGCTCTGCTCTGCATTGGGGTGGCCTCACCTCGAGTGTTGGGGGCAGTTCTGGGTGCCACAATACAAAAAAGGCATTAAACTATTAGAGAGCTTCCGAAGGAGAGCTGTGAAAATAGTCAGGCGTCTAGAGGGGAAGCCACATGAGGAGCGGCTGAGGACACTTGGTCTGTTCAGCCTGCAGGAGACTGAGGGGAGACTTCGCTGCAGTTACAACTTCATCATGAGGGGAAGCAGAGGGGCAGACACTGATCTCTGTGGTGCACAGTGACAGGAAACAAGGGAATGGACTGAGGTTGTGTCAGGAGGGCTTTAGGCTGGATATTAGGAAAAGGTTTTTCCCCCAGAGAGTGATTGAGCACTGGAGCAGGTTCCCCAGAAACCTGGTCACAGCACCAAGCCTAGAATTCAAGAAGCATTTGGAAGATGCTCTCAGGCACATGGTGTGGTTCTTGGGATGTCCTGTGTAGGGTGAGGAGTTGGACTTCAGTGATCCTTGGAACTCAGTATCTGTGACATGGGAAGAAAGTGCACCTGGGACTGCACTAGAGGCAGGAGCTCTTCACAGCTGCTGTCCCTCATGGGCTGTGCTCTTAAGTCCTGTGGTGTCCTTAGCATGACTGAGACCAGATGCAAGCCCTGGCTGGCCCAGGGGACTCCTCACCCAGGGTAAGTGGCCCAACTGCTTTGTGGGTGGGCAATGGCACAGGAATCTGCAGGGGTGTTTCTGTGGAGCAGGTCTGGGCTGATGGGTTTCTGTGCCACCTGTTAAAGTGTTATGTGGAAGAAATGCTGTGGGATGTGACTTGCAGCTCAACAGGAGTAGGAGTAAGCAGTAGCCAGAGTGATTGGGTGGCATTTGGAGCAGTCTTCACATGCTGGAGCAAACATTTCACCCCATGGTGAAGCACCACTTATACTGGGGAGGGCATGTGAGGCCCAGTGTAGTACACAAGCCCTACAAGGGAGCTGAAGTTGTTTAGCCTGGAGGAGACTCAGAGGTGACCTTATCACTCTCTACAACTTCATGAAAGGTGGTTGTAGTCAGGTGGGGTCAGTCTCTTTCTCCAGGCAATGACTGACAGAAACACAGGATGCAGTCTTAAGCTGCGCCAAGGGAAATACAGGTAGGATATAGGAAAAAGTTTTATATGGAAAGGGTGATAAAGTGTTGGAATGGTTTGCCCAGGGAGGTGGTGGAGTCTCTCTGGATGTGCTTAAAAAAAGACTGGATGTAGCACTTGGAGCCATGGTTTAGTTGAGATGTTAGGGCTGGGTTGAACTCGATCATCTTGAAGGTCTCTTCCAACCTAGTGATTCTATGACTTCTTTCCTCTTTGCATCTGCAGCAATGGCACCTTCTGTTTTTGTTACTCTGCTGCCAAAATGGCTTCCCATTACCTACTGTTGTGGTTTAACTCCATCCAGCAACCAAGCCCCATGCAACAATCGCTCACTCACTTGCCTGCCAGGGGGATCAGGGAGAGGATCAGATGAGTAAAAGTTAGAAATCTCATGGGTAGGGAAAGCAAAAGCTGCACAGAAAAGCAAATCAAAACAGGGAATTAATTTGCTATTTCCCATGGTCAGGTGTTCAGCCATCCCAAGGAAAGTCGAGCTCTGTCACGTGTAACAACTGCTTGGGAAGACAAACACCCATCACTTAAAACGGCCCCCCGTTCCACCTTATTCTCTCCACTTTATATACTGACCTCTTCCTGAAGCCTACAGTGCTGCATAGGGTTGTTTTGACCCAAGAGCAAGACTCAGCACTTGGTCTTCTTGAATCTCATACCATTGGCCTTGGACCATTGATCCACCCAGTCCAGATCCCTCTGTAGAGCCTTCCTGATGTCCAGCACATCAACCTCCCACCCAACTTGGTGTTATCTGAGAATTTACCGAGGGTGCACACAATCCCCTCATCCAGATTTTCAGTAAAGATATTAAACAGGAGGTTGCAATTTCCCAACTAATTTTTTCCCTTGAGATGGTAATTATCTTTCCACATTGAAGTCTTTCCTCTTGATTGTTGAGCTACTTGCCTAGTGCCATCCCTGTGCGCCAGCCTTTATCTCCAGTTTTATCTCTCTTTCCTTTCACAATTCAACTCTATGGGCTGCTTTAGAGCTGTTTCTCTCAATTGAACGATTTCCTGAAACATCTGAGCAAAGACAACATCTGGTGGTTGTCCATAGCAGTACTAGGGTGACAGCAGCAGCAGTAGGAAAGGAGGGAAGATTATACTGCTCCTTGTTGGGTTTGTTTTTGAAGCATCCACACGGTCTGTATATTTGGCAATTTCAACACCCTGGAAGGTCCAAGTAGTAAGGTCCATGTTGAGAATGCATGTTGTGTGACTTTAATATTTATTTCAATAATTTTGCATTAGGGATGCTTTGAGCTTATCAGATGCAAGTGTTCCACAAATAAGTTTTTCTGTAATAATGTCCTAGATTTTTTTCAGGACTAAGTAAAGGGATGGGTAAACAGCTTTCTGGAGGACATGATTTCAATTGGTAGTGACATAAATTTTTTTCATCTGCAGCTTTTAGATATTAGCAATGACATTAATGAATTTCAAATACAGTCTGCTAAAAATGTAGCCATGAGAGATATGTTATTGGGAAAAATATGACTAATAAATGGGTATGTGCCATGCATTTTTCCCCCATTAATTTATAGCATCTAGGTATAAAGACAAAAGATTTTGTGAAGTGTTTATTTTTCAAGAAGCAAACACCAGTATTTTCCTGAACTCAGGAGCTACTGAGATATGGCTTCCCACTTTTTTTTTTCCTGTGGTTTATGCATTTTCCTGTCTCTTAAATGGAAGATCACACCACTGCTTTTGCTGAGTAAGAAAACTTTTAGGGATATAAATCTGCAAACCTCAAAAACATGCATGTAAAAGTGCATGTAAAAGATGTGTTTTCTCTCTAACTGGACAGCTCTTTTCATAAACCTGTAATTTTCCACAAAATTACCATTGCTTAAATGCCTACCCTGAAAAACATATTTTTAAACTTTTTTAAAGGATTATTTGAATAATGAATGTAGCCAAATGTGTATGATACAGTAGTATGTAAGGTACTGGTATAGAAATAAAAAATTTCAACTGTGTTACAATGTTTAGAACACTGAGATGTTGGTGTCTATCAGTTACACAAACTGTGTTTCTCTTGTAAAGATAAAATCAGTATAGGATTACATTGCCTAGCTGTCCTACAGCCTGACAGCTCTGTTATTACAGGATTGCAGATACTGAGTGGTCAATGCCCAGCCAGGTGTCTCAGATATGTGCCTAGCTGTAAGCTATCCAGCAGCTTTGATAACAGACTCCATACCTACCATGAAGTTGATCATTTGACTCACAGGCTCACTATTCCACTTCTGTGCTTATTGCTGGGAGGTGAATGGACTACCTTAAATCTAAATTTTGTGAGTAGACTTGGATCTACTTGCCACCTGGGAAAGGTTGCTTTTTCCCTGGCTTCCAGAATCTGTAGACAAGGGGTTGACTCGTGTATGTGCAAATGACACAGGTCTGCTATGTAGGGTTTGCAAGTTCCTGGATACCTGAGAGGCCTCTTAGGTCCTGGATTGCCCTACTGGCAAATACCACACTCCTGCAGTTCAAAAAGGCTTCTTCCACAGATTTTTAGACTGTGTGCTATAGGATATATTTTCCTTGGGGAAGTATCTTGCAGCCCTGTGCTGCAAGCACTTGGTGTTTCTCTACCTTTGGCTTTCTGTCCCCTGCAGGGTGGGGCTGTTAGTCCATTTGTCCTAGCAGCTGGTCAGTGTGAAAGCAGCTTTGTTGTCCCTTGTGTTTTCAATTGTGCTTTTCAATTTACACTTGTCCACCTACTATAAGGTGATGCTATAACAATAAATAAAGCTCATGTAAAAAATTCATAATGCCCTGAAAGCCTGTCTCAAAAACATGTTTGAAAAATAATCCAAAATTTCTTTGGTAGTGGACCACATCTGGGTCTGTTTTTAATTCTGTAGTATTAGAAGGATGTTGAAATACTGAAGTGAGTGTGGCATGGTCCCCTGTGAATGTGACTGGAGTGGGTGGTGTACAGGAGAGTATGAGATAATTTGTTTTGTCTTAAGAGGGGAGTGCCAAATGAAGATGCCTTCACCTACCTAATAGAAGGATGGGCAGAGCCAGGCTCTTCTTGGCTGTACTCAGCAAAAAGACAGAAGACTTGTGGATACAAGGGACAACAAGCATATAGATAGAAAGGTGTCCTCACTGTGAGCCGTGATTGAACACTGGAACATGGTTACCAAGGGAGATTGTAGAGTCTCCATCCTTGGAGATACTCAACACCTAATGAGAGAAGATTTGAACTATATGATCTCTAGAAGTCTCCATCAGCCTAAGTTGTTCTGTGATTTAAATGATGGCTCTTTTAATCTTTTATACAGCTCTCTATCAAACTAGAATTTTAGTTTCGGCTTATTCTACATGTGAAGAGAAAAAAACCAGAAAATACTTTCTTAAAATTCAATGGGTTATATTTTTTTCACTGACTGAGCCATTTCTTTGGTGATAGTTCAAGAAAGAAATGTTCTTTTTGATTGTGAACACTCTAAAGTAGATTTTTCTGCCATTAATTCATCAGATCATGCGTCTGACTTAGAATTTATAGGGAATAAAATAAATAGAATTTATAGGGAATAAAATAAAAGCTTGTTTCTCTTGAAAAGCTTACAATGTAGGGAAAATCTTGATTTTGCAGAAGAATTCTTATGTATCCTCTCTTTGTTATAATAGGGTCAAAGTTAGAGCTCAAGTATAAGGCCAATAGGTAGAAGTAGATGAAAATATAAAGAAAGCTTGGAAACAATATTTTTTTTTTAAATTGCTGTCTTGTCCTTGAAAAATGAGGAGAAAAAAAAAGACATTTCCCTAACCAGATCTGCTTAGATTTCAAATAAATTGAGATTCAACTGTACTCCAAAGAAGATTATGTATTCATGTAATAGTTCTTTCTTGTTTGTGGCCTTTTTTTTTTTTTCTGAATGAAAATTAGATTGGCTGAATGTATCTTTCAAACCAGTAAGACAGACTTGGCAGGTTCTTTGTTTCAGGGAGAGTTGTAAAATAATCCTTAAAGGCAAATTACTTCATTAGTTTAGCACAGATGTGTCATTTGCATCCAAACTTTGGGGCTGTTTATGTAATATCAGCATGCACCTGTCCAGCTGGATGAATTATGTGAAAGTTCCCAAGAAAGTCATAAAAGGCTCCTTTCGTTTTCAACAGGAGGATGGTGAGACTGATGTAGGTGAAAACTAAACTCCAGGATTAGTTTACAGCTTGATAAACAACGTGCTCTTACTACATAGCTATGTAGTTGCTAGTGCTGAGTAAAAGATTGGGTAGAGCATTATGCTCCAAGAAGCTGGGAAGGGACAGATTGTCTCCTCAGCAGCATGATCAGACACAGCTGGTGACGAGTCTGCATCTCAGTTACAGCTTTGACTTAGGTTACTCTCTGAGCCACTAAAACCAAAAAAGGGATTCATTCTTCATGCATCAGACAGTGGAGCTGTGCAACTCATTGCAAGTGGATGTTATGGATGCCAACTGTTCAAAGGGAGACTGGAAAAATGCATGAAAGAGTAATTCATAGACATTTTCTATAGATAAAGAAATGACATCCTACAGTGCCTTTGACATCTATTTTACCACTGTGATAGAGAGGACATTGAACTAGGTGGCCCTTATGTTCTCTAGGTTCTTCAGGTGAACCTTTTATTTTTGTGTATATCCTAAAAGCCTATGTTTTTGAATGGTCTTCCTGAAATCCCTTAACAGTTTATTTTGCTGCTTGTAGTGTTTGTTATGGTCAGTGACTGAGCAAATATTAACTTAGGATATTGCCCAATATTATTCTACCATCATTCATAAAAGCAGAACTGGTTTACTGGTTGCAGGAAGATTATCTCATAGCTATCAGATAGTTGTTGTAACACAAGCAGTTTTGATGACAGAGACTATTGCACCCTGTTGTTTCAATTTAGACTTAATTCACTCTAATTTTTCTAAATCTGAAGAGTCTTGTTCTAGAATGATGGGGGTTTTTTTGTTGTTTTTGTTTTGTTGTTTTTGTTTTTAAGAAATGGAAAAGCTGGTTGCTTGTGTACAAAAAAAGCCAGATGCTGTTTGTAGACTGATTTGCTTTCCATGGGCTGGAGGTGGAACTTCACAACTTGCTGAATGGGGCAGACTCTTCAATGACTCAATTGAAGGTTAGTCATTTTGTAGTTACAGCAGAAGTTAAGCAATTCTGAAATACACATTAGCCAATTTTTTTTAATGGAATATAATAGTCTTGAGAGCACCACAATCTTTATCCAATGTGTCTTCTCCAGAAAGGAAGGAAGTAGCATTCATTAGGAACTAGCATTTCCACTAGGGTACATTTTCTGTACCACCTTGAATCACATTATATTTGATTGGGTGAAAAAATTATATCCTCAGAGCTATATTTCACAAGAGTATAGTATGCTTGACTGCTTCAGAAACTACTGGTATGATGCAGAAACAAAAGTATACTGAATATTGTTGATAAGCCATTCTTCAGCAAGGTTAACAGTGAAGATATAAGTATTTTTTTTAATTTTGAAAGGCTGCAGAGTATCTCTTATCCAGTGTTTTTACTTCTTGTATCAAAACTGAAATTTAATCTATGAATTTTGTAACAGTGAAATGATGTTTAGTTACACTATGAAGTAATTATCATTGCTCACAAGATATATCAGCATTAAAAAGATCCATGCTTGACCTATTTGAAGAGGAACCAAGGCCATTTTCCAAACCTTCCACAAAGAAAAAAAATTCATATTCGTTAGCATTGCCATTGCAGTTTTACCAGTCCTCTAAATGCAGGTATACTTTCTGGTAAGCAGTTGCACATTAAATTTGCCTTGAAATTAGGGGGAAAAAAACAAAAAAGAAGAAAAAAAACAAAAAAGAAGAAAAAAAAGTTCTTGTCCACTGGAACTACTTCCAAGAAAGTTACTAAGGAAATGGCCTGGGACCAAGTGCAGACACAGACGAATAAAGTCAGGGCACAGCATGTTCTTTCAGGGATAGTTTCTGCAGAAAATGTAGAAGATACAAACTTTTCTGTACTGGTATCTATGGTATTAGGTTGTGATTTAGTCTGTCTCTTCTAGAAGAGTCTATCTCTTTGTGTCTGACCCATTACTTCTACATAACTAGCAGTATGCATGATGTCAAGGAGATTTGAAGAAAATAAACATTGTTTTCTGATCTATTAATTCCTTACTAAACAGTGAGAGGAAAATGCTCAATTTTGAAAGGAAAATAGTAAAAGAAAGAATGTAAATTTCCTTCTCTATAAATATAAATAACAATAAATGTAACTATAAACATCCACCAATTTGCACTATGATTCCACGTTGTCCAACGTGCAGTACTGAAGAGCTGACAAAGAAGAAAACAGGGATTGTACAACTCAAATATAGTTTCACTTACTAATGTGCCCTTGAAAGGATATATTTTACACAACCCTCAAACTCACTATTATTGAAATTAATTAATTTGTGGTTGTTATTAAAACTTATAACAATAAAGTTGCTTTCAAACCTCAGCTGAAATCAGGATCTTGTGGATTCTGACCCAAGACATTTATCAATCAGATCAGCTGGAGGAGCTACATTTGAGACTAAATGAAGGGTGGAAACCTAATCTCTTGCAGGATTAAATCACAGTAGCAGCAATAGCAAGCAAGTGCACAGGATTAACTGTAAGAAGGATTAATTAAAATAGTACGTATATTCTGCAGAATAATTAAAGAACTTAATTTAAAATATTCTGCTGTATCTATTTGGAATAACTATAATTCTTTTCCCTCCCTTCCTTCACCTCTTCTGCAGTGTTCTGTATAAGGCTTCCTGGAAGAGAAACTCGTCTTGAGGAGCCTTTTGCAAAAGACATGACAAGTGTAGTTAATGAAATTACAAGTGTTTTGTTAAAAGAATTGAAAGAAAAACCATTTGCATTTTTTGGTCACAGGTAAAAATATACACATTTTAAGATACCCTGGTGAAGGAGCTTCTATTTCTGAGCTCTAGGAGTAGAGAGTTACTTGTTTTTATTTGCAAAACCTATAGGAAAAATATGCTCCTGCAAGGATCTTCTGTCAAGTTATCCTAAAACATGCAGTTGCACTCGAAGACTCTGGTTATTTATTTATACCTTCAGGTGCAACATCTGAACATGTGCTTCTAATCAATTATAATTGCATTTATTGTTAATATTTGTGCCAGTGCTTGATCTATATGATTGCAGGGCGTGAACCATTCATGAAACACAGATTTTAAAGATTGCTGAGTCTCAGGTATTCAAAATAACTGTTCTTATTGAAAATTAAGGAGACTATTAAAAGATAGCGAATATGAAAAGGTCTTATTTGCAAAATTAGACTGTGTAGGAATACACTTCATGTCAATAAACTAATTTCATTATAATCTGCATGTCACATACTGTTTCAGCAATTGTTCAAGATAGCCAGTTAGCACTGAAATTAAAATTAAATTTACATTTTCCAGTTTTTATGTACTTTTTTTTACTTTGCTTTAATTTATTGTTTTGCTGCAGTTTTGGAACTTACATGAGTTTTGCTGTTGCACTTCATCTGAAAGAAAAGTACGGACTGGAGCCAGTCCATCTTTTCATGTCAGCAGCACATTCCCCAAATGTAAGCTACAGAATCATTAACATTATTAAACAGAACCACAAATTAGCTACTAAGAGTAAGAATAATATTTTACAGTATGGTATGCAGAGTAGTTTTAGTAAAAAAAATAACATTAATTCAGAATCTATGGAATGAAAAGTGTTCTGAAGTTGATGCAGTATACACAATATTCACTGCTGCTAACCTTAGCTGTGGGAGAACAATCTCCTTAAACTAATGGTGGAACTAATTAATGCTTAAACTGAACTTTTTTGAATATTGTGTTATTTAGTATGGCCATTGGCTTAACACTCAAAAATAATCAAACCAAAATTCTAAGTGGTCCTTCTTACTGTGTAATGTGTGAAGTAACTGTCTTTACCTAGTCTTCTATAAACCTGCTGCATCAGCCCTCAATACATTTGTCCAATTTTTTTCTCTCTCCTCATTCTTTGTAGGATTTTTAATCAGTTTTTTTCTGAGGTTCTGCTGGTTCTGCTAGTCTCTCTCAGAAAAACAGTAGTGAAGTGGCATTTTTCCAGTCCTGTCCTCAGTCAGCATTTGCTATTTCTGTTCTTCAGTTTCTAAGGCTTCTTAGCAGTCCTGAGTATGAGCTAGTGATCCATGGAAGCCATTGTTATTCCCGCAAATTTCCATAATCAGTTGGTCTCTTCAGTCCTACATTAGCCAGGTTTATGTCCAGTGCTAGGTTTTTCTTTCTCTTAAATTATTTTACTAGTTGTATTTCAATAGTAAGAGTCAAGCTGGAACAAAATAATATTAACAGTTATTTGTATAAGTTTCAGAAGTACAGAGTACTTGGCTCACTCATAGTTTGTAATTTCAGTAAGCACAGTCTACTAACCCTTTCCATGAAGTGTTTTCTGTGAATGTTAAATGAATCAGCCATCATATTCTGGAGATGGGAAATTATTGTACTTTTTACTAAAATAATTTCAATGAAAAAGTTATTTGAAATATATTATATACAACATCTGATCTGCTTTGTTTGGTACTGACAGTCTGCAGCATATCTTGCTGTCAAAAGCATAGTCCTACCTGATGGAAGCAATGACCTTCTTGCAATTATGGAGATTCTAGGAGGAAATTTTGAGCTTCCACACAATGAAGAAGTTTGGAGAGATATGGTGCTTACTTTCAGAGAAGACGCTAAACTTTTCCAGACGTTTTCGTAAGTTTTACAACTTTGTATTACTTCTGTATTTGTATTTTATATTTTTACTTCTGTCTGATCATGTTAAGTTTTCTTTTTTCTTTCTTAGCAACTTGTTCTCATTTCTGTTATAAAAAGAATAAGAAACAGTGAACATAGTTTTTTTCCTTTGTGTGCTTTTCTATTTGTTTTATGGTATTTAAGCCATAGCTGAAACACTGCGTACTGCAGCAACCACAACTGTTACTGCAGTAGTGAACCTGTCGTGGCAGAATTACAGTGATTACTACGATCCAAAGTTAGCAGCTCTGAAAGGGAATATTCTTGTGTCTTTTATTGTTTTCTGAGGTAAACAACCTCAGCCATCGTGCTTCAGGAACACTGCATTCAGCCTCCAGATACAAGGTCCTCTAGCCTAACCAGAAAAAAGAATGCCTGTGTTCTAGGCACCCAGGCAGCAACCGGCTTCCTGTGTCCTAACTGCAGTCCCCACTGGACATTACATGACAGCTCATGTAGCTGAGTGGTTAAGGCTTCTTACCTTGGCAAAAACAAGGACACTCTTGGATGTGGGACCCATTTTGGTCTTAGGAATCTGACACTGAAAGATGCTGAAATGTTAGAACTTGTATATAAGTAGGTAACATCATTATTTATTGTAGGTGAGAATTTTTATTGCAGGATGAAGCTCTTTTTTTCCCCTAACTATTGGGTCATTCTTTCTTTACAATTTTATATCTAACTGCAGTAGAGTAAGGAGCTAAGAAACTTCCAGAGTATTTTCTTCTCCTGATGTTCTGTATAATCTAACTCGTGAAATTTGTTAAGTTTTGGAGAAGAACAAAAAACCTTTTTTGTATGTGGAAGCAAATTTCAAATATATGTCTTATGCAATGTTTTATGATTACTTTTATGTTCACAGATTTGAGAAGACAGAAATGAATACCCCCTTCTCCTGTGATGTTACCTACTTTTGTGGGTCTGATGATAAAATATATGATGCAAAAGGTACTTTGCTTAAATGGTTTTCCTCTCACATTTACACATTTTCTTGTTGTATTACACCCATTAATTAGAATTTTCTAGAGTCTACCTCCTTCTTAAAGGAAACAAATCAACAGAGCAGTTTCAATATATGAACCAAAAAGTTGATATGGGATTTAAAATAATTATTAAATTATAGCTTTGAAATAGTTATAAAAAATGATCACAATAGTTGACTTTTCTCTGACACTTTAAATATCTTTTTTTAGGTTGGCGAGAATTAACGAGTGGAGATACTTCCTTTTATGAGCTTCCTGGAGATCACCTTTATCTGCTGAAACCATCTAATGAAAGCTTCTTGATAAAACACATCACAAGAAGCATAGAAAATGGTCTATGAGTATTTCCCTCAATTTTAGATCTGAGTATTTCCCTCAATTTTTAGCAGAACATGTAAGGTTAGTCCACAGCAATTTGGAATAAGCCACTTCTTTCTCTACATTGCATGCCCTTATGCCTCAAAGTTGTTCTGTTCCTCATCTGTAATCCTTTATAACGGGGAGTTCTCCTGATGTTTTGAAAAGAAACATTGGCTTTGGGTCTTAAAAATGGTTTCATCTTTTCCTTCTTCTCTTGCACATGTACAAACTCTTCACTTTATTCCATAACCTTGTTTGTAAAAAAATTACGTCTATGTTATTTTACTGTTAGAGCTTGTTTGTCTGCTACTGTCAAAATGCTAAATATAATTTAATACCCACAAAAATCCATAATTCTCACAGAAAGCTTCATTTATTCAGTTCAAATTTATTTAGATTAATATACAAGCTAAAAATAGATTATATATGTAAATACCCTTTACAGTCAAAGAGCTTATGCTTAAAAGATATTAGTGTCAGACCTCACAATAAAGAGTTAGTATTGCATTTTTCTCAACAGAGTTAGTTCATTAGCTACTGAAGAGTTATGTATTAGTGGGAATTATTTTGAATATTCTAGATCCCATATTTTTCTACCATTGCTCTTGCTTTAGAGATATAGGCATTCATGGCATCCTCCTTTGATAAACCTGCAAAGGAAAGTAGAGGTCATTATCCTTCCTCATTTGTCATCCTATAAACTTGACTACAGGATGAAAATTTAATTGGTGTAACACCTTTTTTCAGGTTCCATGCCTCCCATTTGGCTTTGCCTTTCAAATCTAGCATTCCTGGACATTCTGCCAAAATAAATGCATAGCTTTGGTTATCATACAGATTTACATAACATTAGATTGATTTTATCAAGATATGAGAGTAAATGTGAAGTATATATAGTAATACCAATATTAATATCTCCAACAGTAGCTTGTTTGTAGAATCCATATAGTTCCTTCAGTTCTTCATCAGTTGGTCTTGTTTTTAATTTTTTTACATCTTCTGCAGCACCATCAAAGTCAGCCTGATGAAAGAACAGAAAGGGTTCTCCTTTCAAGGGGTGTTTTTAAAACATGAGTTACAAGACACACAGTAGTATTATTAGATATTCTCAATGAATCAATTGAGTTTAGCAATCAGACAAAGCTTTTTCCCATGAAAGAAGCATCATAAATGTGTAAATTGTTAGAAAGGGATATAGGCTTGTATGGCTGATAGGGCCAGCCTCCACAATTTATGTGGTGTATGTGTCTTTTACAGTCACACTGCAGGTACGAAGCCATTCACTGAACTTTACATCCCACAGTAATCTCTGAATGATTTTGACCCTGCCTACATTGTGTCGGCTCAAGTGGTGGAGCTCAAATCCCCTCTGAGTGGTACTGCCCAATTCACCCTCCATTTCCTCTGCTCTGCTGACAGGGAAGTAGGTGACCAACAGCTGGCACAGAGGTACCTCATGGAGATGAGGTACTGCCAGGACCGCCTTTCACAGCCATCTCTGAAGCACAGGAGAGCACCAGAGTAAAGTGTAAATTTACTCCTTTCATCACAGTGAATCACACTCACATCAACCTGAGGCTGTAGCCATTCTCGCTATAAAGCAGGTCACAGGCTAAGAGACTCTGTTTCATGCCCAGAACATTTCAGAGAGATACGTTTTGTATAGTGACTACAGAGCCATCAGGTCACCGCTACTCTAATGCAGAATAATACAAGCATTTTAACATGCTCTATGCTGGTTTCAACAATTATTTTAGCTTTTGAGTTGGATCTGCATTTACAGAAGAACAGTATATCCTGCACAAATATTTAAAATGTACAAAACCAGGTATATTGGTTTTGCATGGCCTGGGTTTTGGTAGTTGGGGTTGGGGGGGACGGTGCTAAAAGGGTGGTTTCCATAAGAAGCTGCCAGAAGCTTCCAACATGTCCAGCAGAGCCAATCCCTGGTGGCTCCAGAGATGGATGTGCTGCTGGGCAAGGCCAGGGCGATTAGAAAAGGTGGTAATGACTCTGTGGTAACAGATGAACGAAGGAGAATAAACAAGAAGTGGTTGCACAGTTGTAACTACAGCCAGAGAAGAGCGGAGTGAGAAGGTGAGAGGAGCAGCCCTGCAGACACCCAGGGCAGCGCAGGAGGGGCAGGAGCTGCTCCAGGCGCTGGGGCCGAGATTCCCCTCAGGCCGTGGTGCAGCAGCTGTGCCCCTGCGGCCCATGGAGGGCCATGGGGATGCAGGGATCCCCCGCAGCCCGTGGAGGAGCCCCAGGCCGGAGCACGTGGATGCCTGGGAGGAGGCTGTGATCCTGTGGGAGACCCGTGGAGAGAGGGGCCCTGCTCCCAGGCTGGAGCAGCCTGTCCTTGAGGACTGCACCCCGAGGAGGAGTGACCCACAGCACAGCAGTCTGGGGAGGACTGTTCCCCATGGGATGGACTCACACTGCAGCAGGTCACAGGGAGCTGTTGCTCCTGAGATGAGCTCACGTTGGAGAGGTTCATAGAGAACTGTCTCCTGAGCCACCCCACAGTGCAGCAGGGGAACAGCTCCTCTCCTTGAGCAGCAGGAGAAGCCACAGGAGATGAACTGACCACAACCCCCATTCCCTGTCCCCTTGCACTGCTGGGGTAGGGGGTAGAGCTGAGAAGGGAGGAAGGTGTTTATAAGGGCTCGTTTTGCTTCTCATTATCCTGCTCTGATTTTGTTAGTAATAAATTCACTTTATGTCTCTAAATTGAGCCAGTTTTGCCCTCAATGGTATTTGATGAGTGATCTCTCTCCTGGTCCTTATCTCAACTCATGAACCCTTGGTTAAATTTTCTCTCCTCTGTCCAGCTGCAGAAGAGAGTGAGTGAGTGGCTTTGGTAGGGGCCAGGCACCTGGCCAGCATCAACACACTACTTCAGCCTAACTTTCCGTAAAAGTCAGCAATGATTTCAGCATGAGTACTGTGGCTCTGTTTACATCACTGAGATCCTGGCATTACCTCAGAAGTCTGCACTGTGCTTCTTTATACCACTCTGACCTTTAGTTACAGGAAAGATTTTTTTTTTTTTTTAAAGAAAAACTAATGCATGTTTGTCTCCTTAATTGATGCCTTTCTCCTTGACAAGTGACTGTGCTGGGTGGACCAGGTGATGGAAATAAGCAAATATGAATGAGAGCTAGGTTCACTATAGCATTCTGTATTTAAACAGAGAGAAAGTACAAGAGAAAGGTCTTTTTTTTTTTTTTAATTTCAGAAGGAAAAATGAGTAGCAATTTAATTAAAGAGTGATGTTCAAGCATCTTTCCTCACAGAAAGGCCCTTCCCTGGAATCATGAAACTACATATTCATTGACATAAGGACATGCCAGCTGGTGGCTGTATTAAGGCAGGAGCAGCTGGCAAAAGAGGGTAAGGACAGGTAGCTGAGTGCACTGCAGTTTCCTGCACAGAAATTTGGCCACTCTACCACCAAGTGAGTCACCTCTGCCTCCTGAGATGGAATTCACTTTTTATTTTTGTCTGGAAATTTAGTTTGGCTAATGAGATTTGCCAGATACAAACTTCTGAGGAATTTCTAATTTTTTGCAAATTTTGAATTGCTGTATGAAACCCACAAAGGGAAAGCAAAAGTCTTCCAAAACCAGAAGTGCTCGCCACAGGAGGATGTACATCTGTAACAGCAGTGTTGCAACAAGGAACAGCAGGCAGAGAGGTGCATTTAAAAGGAATGTTTTAAAAAAAATCATGATGTGTGATTAAAAAGGCATTCCAGCTCCCTGCAAAACAGCAATTAAATCTTGAAATATTCTTTAAACTGCACTTGTAAATTCACACAGAACATTAGATGGAAAGGATTCATGATGACAATACACATGTCTAGGTCTGTCAGTTCATAGCACCCTTGAAGTGAAATGAAAGGAAAAGACCAAAATCCTGCAGCAATGCAGATGCTTTTTAACAAATAATCTTCCAACTCAGTGGGAACCTCAGTGCTTGCATAAATGGCAAGCAAAAGTGTCTGGGAGATTCCCACCAAGGCCTCCCTGAACCAAATGGCCAGTAGTGGATGGAGGAGTACAGAGAAGAATTGGTGTGCTAAAATTGATAATGACTGTTTTAGTTTGAGAAGTGCTCCTGTTTATTTTGAATATAACAATTCTTCTGAGAATTAGACAGATTCCAAGTGCCATTTGTCTTCTTAAGGATCTGACACTTGCTAATTCAATAAAGTATATGATTTGGCAATTTCTGCACTAAATTCTAGATTAAATTACTTCCAAAATATATTTTTAAATCTAAAACTTTATATTCTAAAACATGTAATTACTTATGTAGTTTGTTCCTGTTTTAATAAAAATAATTTTCAATGTTACTAAGATTCAACTATACCACAGAACCATAGAAAAACATGAAGCTTTAAGTCCAACTTTTTGTGTCTGATTTCTTTTAAGAACACTTTAACACTTAGATTTTTTTTTCCCCAACCAAGTCTTTGAGAGTGCTGCAAAACAAGTACAGGATTTTTCTAGAATAAAAAAACCCAAACAGCTCAGAATACGTTCATATGCTATGTACATACGTTATATGTAATTTAGATAAACGAAAACTGTGTGCTCTAGAGTACATACAAAAGCTGAATCAATAATGTTGAAATAGCCTTACAGCATCTCTTCTCAGCTTTCTTGGTTTTTTTGTAATATTAATATTTGCTTTTGTGAAAATCTTGAAATTTTTATTTTTCTTCTTATGCTGTATTGTCTCTTAGTCTCCTTCTGCACAGCAACTGTACCTGGATTTGCTACAACCACTTGAAATGCTTCAACAAGTTCAGATGTTATGCTCAGTTCTAATTTTTCACCAAAAATTGCTGAAAACCCATAGTAAGTAAGTAAATAACGCTATTCTTCCTTTCAGCAGCAAACCCAAAATGGTGCATCCATGTGTTTGGGGCCAGGAATTCACACCAGCACAGGCAGAGAATTTGGGGTTTGGGGCAGAAGCACCTTGCCCTGTGTCTTAGGCACAGCATGAGTGCCTTCAGCCTAGGATCAGGGAGGGGACAGACACACTGCCACAAGCAGGAGTCTGAACTCAGTCCCTGTGAGACTGCTCATAGGGCTTTTTTTGACAGTCAGGTGCCTTATCCTTCCATGAAAACAGGCCTGTTCCACTTTGTGCTCACCTCAGGGAAGAGGCAAGGACACGGGGATTGCAGAGGAACTCACATGCTCTGCATTTACATCCCAGCCTAGCCCTGAGTCACTCCAGCCGTGCCACGCTGCTGTGCAGTGTTCCAGGCACTGCAGCATTAGGATATGAGGGAGTTAGCAAGGCAAGTCTAATTACACAAAATCTCCTATGCACTAACAACAGTGTTTTTAGTAGATGTACTTTATAATGCATTTATAATGGAGAAGCATTTAACGAGGGGAAACAAAAGCAGCAATGCAAACTAACTTACCAAGGAATTAAAAATCGTGGTTCAAAGAAACTGGCACTGTACATATTTGATGCTCCTCAAAGCAAAGCATTTGAAGTCACACTATTGGTACAGATGTATAAAAGGGATGGACGTTCACTTACGAAAATAAATGTGATGACCTACTGCTCAAGGGTTTTTTCAATGGGTACAATTTTATTAAAATAAATATTTCATTATTAATCCAAATATCAGAAATGTGACATTCTTAACTATAACTATGACTGACTCCTCCATTGCAGCCATCTCTTAATATTATCCACACATGTGCAAACAAAAGCAGGACTCTGTTAACTGCAAGATTTAAAATTGATATCAATAATAAACCATAACTAGGTTGCCATATTGTTTAAAGTTTAAATAAGTTACTATTGCATGTTAGCTTCTACCAGCACTGATGTACAAGGACTATTCAAATCTGTGGAAATCTTTCACAAGTCTGGAATTGTTTTCTGATCTAAACTTCTGTCCTGGTTTTGTCTGAAGTATAGTTAATTTTCTCCCTAGTACCTGGTACAGGGCAGTGTTTTGGATGCAGGATGAGAATAATGTTGATTTATTATTTATTGATATTTATTTATTTAAAACTGATGTTTTGCTTGTTGCTGAGCAGTGCTTGCACTGAGTCAAGGACTTTTCAGTGTCTCATGCTCTGAACGTGAGGAGCTACACAAGAATCTGAGGAAGTGGGGGGGAACACCTCTGGGACAGCTGACCAAACTGGCTAAAGGGTATTCCACACCACAGAACATCCATGCCCAGTGTAGAAACTGGGAGAAGCTGGCCAAAAGGGACTGATTGCTGCTCAGGGATGGGCTTGGCCTTGGTCAGTGGGTAGTGAGCAATCTGTGCATCACTTGCTTGTCCTGGGTTTAATTGCACATGCACTCTCTCTCTCTCTCTCTCATTACTACTCTCACAGTATTATATTTTACTTTTTAAAAAAATTATTAAACAATTCTTATCTCAGCCCATGAGTTTTTGCGTCCTCCCCCTTCTCCCCACTGTTGATTCTCCTCCCCATCCCACTGTAGGCAAAGTGGGTGAGCAAGTGACTGCATGGTACTTATTTGCTGGGTAGTGTTAAACCATGACAACTTCACAGTAAGAATGAACCAGAAGCCCTGTTCAATTGTACAAGACAAAAGATAAAAAAATAAGTTAAGGAAACCATTAAGTTAGTAACCTTATTCTCCTGTAATTTTATTCTATTTCCATCTATAGGCAAATATCACAAGATAAAGATTTGCAAAGGCATATCTTACAGAACAAGAAAGGTGCAGAAATGAAATCTAAATACTAAACTTTTTGTTCTTTATCCCTCTCTAGCCAACCATTCTGCACAGACTTCTGCTTAGGATTTGCCTGCTTACACAACATGCTTATGAGCAGCCTGTAAAAACAACTTCCTTTTAATCATGTGCTGATAAAATTCCCTTTAACTCCTCAAATAAAAAGGATAAAAACATATACAGACATAAACATACACATGTCTTAAAGATAAAACCACAAATTATCGGACCATTATCAGACACTGCCTTTTTGCAAAGAAAAAAGCTTGAATGAATTCTTCATTTACAACAGAATATTTTACCAGTTTGCAAAACTTATAAATATTTTTCAGCCTCACTAAAGAGAACATTATTTTATTCATTTGTCCTCATTCCCATACAGCTAGATTCAGTAAATTTGTGGATATGGTTGGTAACTGTCACCAAACCAATGCAGACAGACAAGCTCTATATATGTATAATGCAGAATGTGTATGGCATCTTAAAATTTCAACCACTGATTTTTATGTGAAAGTGTAACTGTATACAGCTATGGAACAGCATATCATGCTGCATTCAGCTCTTTCTTATCATAATTTATGGCTCATTGCTTAATCATCAGGCTACTAAATTCACTTTCTAGACCGAGTTCAATGCAGAAAAAACAAGCTGTAATTTCAGCAATTATTAATTATGTAAAGGTGGTGTTATGTTTGGGATTTGGCAATTTTGACCCGCTGAAGAAAGAGATTTCTTCTTAGCTGTAACACAGCACAATGAAACCTCTGTGCTATTCAGCATAATTGCAGCTCAGAAGAAAATTGCTAAGCTGCTGGCAGTGTACTCCCTGCATCTAGGTCAGAGCATTGTGCTGCTCACTCTCTGCAAAATGCACACTAACTAAGCTGAGACAGACATAATGAGACAAGGATAGAAAAGCTTGCAAATCTTGAAAGTGAAAGGGATAATAGGAAAGCCTAAAGAAGAAAATCAGCTTAATCTATCAGGACATGGCCAAGACAAGGGAAGTATTCATAGCTTCCCACAAAGGTAGGAGGCTAAAAGCCAGCAAAAAAGATAATTTCCTCAACAGCTATTTAAAGCTACTATCAGAGACAACGTAAAAGGAAGCTCTCTCTCTCTAGCCAGAAGGTAAGTAGAAGCTCTCCTACCAAAACACAAACCTATCAAAATGTAGCAGTCCAAACATGCATAGACCCTAAAAAATACATACAACTTCCTTAATAGATACTTACGCTTCCCAAATGCACATATAACACTGTCTCAGTGTTAGAAGCTTCCCTCCTCCTTTAACAGCTCCAAACAACCAGCTAGATCCTAAAAATATAAGTATGTACCTGCCTTTCCATGTCTAACTCACTCCTAGCAAACTCAGATGCACACCTGAAGAAACATAATTCATGCATACTCTGAACAGGTAAAATTACATGACCCATGAAAAAAAAAAATCCAAAATATTACATGACCCATGAAACAGTTCAAATTAACCAGCTTGCTTCTCATCCTCCACTTGTGAAAAGTAATGCACTATTTAACCTCCAAGGGTCAGGCAGATTTCTCTTGCCACAAGGTAACCTTGATTTTGCAGTAAAAATCCTTATACAGAAGAAACTCCACAGTCTCCCGCACGGCATTACACAGACGCACAGTGCATCCTTCTCCTCTGTCTCCCCAACGCAGAAGCGCGTACCTGAAGAGTCATGATGCTGCGGGGATGCGCAGGGAACGGCCTCGCTCCTTCTCCGCCGGGGACGCGGCGCGTCTGCCAGGGGGCTCCGGTGGCGCTGGGATGGTGGCCGTGAGCTCAGCTGGGCAGCGGAGCAGGCCGGCAGCACACAGGGACTCGCTGCCGCCGCGCCCCTCGGCACCCGCCGGGACAACTGAGCGGCGACAGCGCCGGGAAGGGGCGGGGGGCGGGCAGCACTCAGCCCCCTGTGGTTTCCGCCGAAAGCCTGCGCTCCAGCCACAGCACTGAGGATTAGGCCCGCAGGCTGAGAGCAGCGATACAGCAAGATTCCCAAGCCGTTTGTTTGACAAAGGAATTTCTTGAGTGATTTGAACTGCAACCAGTCCGGTTATTGGAACTGTTCCTTCTGCCGCAGTCCCTGCCCATGCCCAGCCAACCTGGGACCTCGCACCCTTCAGCTGCAGCTCTGAAAACACGTGGGTCACCCCGAGGATACCTCACACAAGTGGCTACACACACAAAATACACTGTGAATGCTGGTTTTTAATTTGGTCTACTAAGTACAGAATAAAAAGAATATTAAATTAATTGAGAAACTACCCTACAAGTGTAACCACTGAAGAAAAAAAAAATCCATCCCTCTTGTATCAATGATTTATGTACATTTATGTACATCATTCCCTAAGCATAGTTTGATCTATGGTAGGTAGTTCTGCATTTTTTGACCCACTAACTTCCATAAAACCATGCCAAAAAAGTAATTTAAGGGGAAACAAGTCCAGGTTAAATTAAATCAGGAATTAACGAGAAAACAATCCAAGTAAATGTAAGTAAATAGGAGATTAAAAAAATTGAAACATTTCTGAAGCACCGGTGCCCTAGCAAAGAAGCTCTGCTCTTTCAGGGCCAAGAAGCTGTGCTTAACCATGCTGTGCACTACGGTGAATGTGGAAAATGAACGCACCTGTGAAGATTTGCTAAAGGCTGAGGGCAGATTGCGGGAAACACTGAATGGAACCACTCCTTACCTGTCACCTTGGTCACAGCACACAATGTCCGTGCACAGCACGGCGCATACTGCACTGCAGCGAGGGACTCCCCTGTGGCTGTGAAATCCCTATGAAGCACCTGGTGACCTGGCCCTGACTGGGTGAACTGACATGCGACTAAGCAGGTCTGTCACCGCCTGTGCGCCAGTCTTCGGGAGCGCTCGAGCCCTGGGAACGCCAGTAGTGAGCCTACGGCGAGACCCGCCAAGGGCGGGCCCCCAGCACCAGCGNGGCAGCTGCGGCCGGGGCCCCGCGGTCGGGCAGCCGGAGGCCGCTCCGCTCCCTGCGCCCGCAGTGCTTGGCGGGTGAGGGGCGGCGGCCCGCGATGCTGCGATCCGGGGAGAGGGTGCTGCGGTCTCGGCGGAGCCCCCGCCCCACGGGGACCCGGCGGCGGCCGCAGTGCGCTGTGCTGGGGCCGTGCTTAGCCCGCGTTTCCCTGTTGCCAGGAGCTGGAGAGCCCACGGCGCGCTCTGCAGCGGAAGCGGCTGCGGAGCTCCTGGCGGCGGTGGACGCGGGCGGCGTTTCTCCATGTCCCTTCCGCCGGAAGCGAGGGGGTCGCCACAGTGCTGCGGGGCGGAGGAGCTGTGTTCGTTTGTTCACTCGTTGCTCTGTTTCCTTACTCCCGCACGCTTGTTTTCCTCAGGAGTGCCCATTTTGAAAAGAAAAATCTTTGAACTGTGAACATGTTCCATGTTTTTTTCTTGTACATGTCTGTTGGTGATTTTGCTTGTCAAAAGGTCATCAGAGCATCCCTAATTGAAAGTTTTTAAAAGCAATAACCCAGAGCTCATTTTTTTAAGACAATCACAAGCTGTCATTCTAACTCAGCTACACGTAAGAATTCTTGTGGTAATTTCTATTTTTTAGTTGTGTTCATTTTTTGGTTGTTGCTACTGTGATGGTAAGCAAAAGGGATTAGATAACTGCATGAATGATAGCTCCATGAAGGACTAATAGGTTAAATCGGCACATCTTTATTCTTAAATCCCAGATGCAACCATTCTGGGTGCTTGGGAGCTGAGGGGAATGCCAGCCCTCCTCCCCAGGTGGTTTCTCCAGTTTCCATCCACTGGTGCAGGCAGATAACTGGATTGGATGGACCACCG
>VYZP01031375.1:23022-49053 GCA_013400635.1 Hypocryptadius cinnamomeus | reverse complement strand
GAGCCTGCGGGGGGCCCCGCCAAGGGCGGGCCCCCAGCACCAGCGCTTCACGGCTCTTTGCATTAACGCTACGGCCTCTTCGCGATGCGGCCTTGAGCGCAGCGCGGGCACCGCCCGCCGAGCCATCACAGCGGGACCCACCCGAGCGGCGCCCACACCGCCCCTGCTAGGCCAGCTCACCGCCAGACTCGCCCCGCCGCGGCCGGGGGAGGAGCAGGNGAGCTGTGTTCGTTTGTTCACTCGTTGCTCTGTTTCCTTACTCCCGCACGCTTGTTTTCCTCAGGAGTGCCCATTTTGAAAAGAAAAATCTTTGAACTGTGAACATGTTCCATGTTTTTTTCTTGTACATGTCTGTTGGTGATTTTGCTTGTCAAAGGTCATCAGAGCATCCCTAATTGAAAGTTTTTAAAAGCAATAACCCAGAGCTCATTTTTTTAAGACAATCACAAGCTGTCATTCTAACTCAGCTACACGTAAGAATTCTTGTGGTAATTTCTATTTTTTAGTTGTGTTCATTTTTTGGTTGTTGCTACTGTGATGGTAAGCAAAAGGGATTAGATAACTGCATGAATGATAGCTCCATGAAGGACTAATAGGTTAAATCGGCACATCTTTATTCTTAAATCCCAGATGCAACCATTCTGGGTGCTTGGGAGCTGAGGGGAATGCCAGCCCTCCTCCCCAGGTGGTTTCTCCAGTTTCCATCCACTGGTGCAGGCAGATAACTGGATTGGATGGACCACCGCTGATGTGGCCCAGAGTATTTCATAGATTATTCTGACAGTACTCAAGAGTGCCCCGGTGTTTTTTTGTATTTTGGAATTCTCAGTTTTACTGTTCTCTGAAAATGCCTTCAGTGGTTTTGACTTTCATTTTGGGTAACAGTTCACATTGCATTGATACAACTCTGTTCAAGGTGGAATCATAGACCATCCTGAGTTGGACAGAATTCACAAGGATCATCAAATCCAACTCCTGACCTTTTCAGTCCAACTCGTGGACTGCCCCCAGAATCATACCACGTGCATCTTTCTCCTGCTGTCCTCCAGACTAGAGTTTAACTGAGTGAAAATCTATCCAGACAGATGTTGCTTGATGGCAGTACACTTGGGTGAAGATGGTATTTGTCTTTTTATATCCAGGTAGCTCACTACCAGTACACAGAGAACTGGTATGACTAATAAAATGGTATCTTTTGGATTGACTAGATCAATCAGAGCAAGAAAAATTACACTTTCTCCACGCCTGTTCAGTTTTTCTCACCCCTGAAGGCATTGTCCAGGTGACACAAAAGACCCCTTCTGAACTTTTGGAGGCATGTAGGGGATTGCCTTCCTTCCCTGAAAGCATAAACTGTTAAAAGAGTCTGCAAGTTTTTATCATATCTTTCAAATACAGAAAAACACAAAGGCATGGACTAAAGATTGAAAAAACAGATTTATAAAATTCCTAAATAAATTCAGGAACTTGTTTCATATTGTGATTCAGTTTTCGCTTTTTTTTTCCCTCCCAAGTCATGGGGGGCAATGCAGCTGTGCAGCAGTGAAAATGGAATGGTTCTTCAAGCTGTGATTGTGGGGATGGGCTGCTGTTTGGTTGGGCTTGTGGTTTTTTTACATCTGTAATACCTCCAGCTGCTTTTGTTCAGCTTTAGAAGGTCTGTTGTCACTGCTGTTGCCGTGCTGTCCTGTCCTGCTTTTTTTGTTTCTTAAAAAAACCCCAGCTCCACACCTGCCCTGTGGAAGATATGTAAAGGATTGGTAGATGCCAGTATCACTGACATGCAGTGTTTCTCTTCTGCATTCCCAGAACAAGCTTCTGGTAACAATGTCCACATCAGACAGTACAGTGTTTGAACTAATGTTTTGCTCTTTCTTCCCAGGGTGACAAAACACAGAACCACCTCAGGATGTCTGTAATTCAGCAAGGGACAGCAACACTTCGGAAAGCAAAGAAAACCACTGTAAAAACATGTCTAGATAACCCCTTTGTTTTCCAATGGAAAACCATAGATGGAGAAGATATGCATTTTATACTAGAGACCTTAGAAGAAAGGATTAAACATATTGGACTTAAAAAGATTGAGAGCCCAAGAAAGAAAAAACGTTCCCTTACAAAAAAACAAACAGGAAGAAAGTGTGATGCTGGCACCAATGATTTCCCTAAAGAGGAAGCAGAAAGCCACCAACAAAAACCAGGATGGACTGACATAAGTATCAGAAGACAGCTTGCTATTGGAATTAATGAAGTTACAAAAGCATTGGAAAAAAATGAACTTCTTCTCTTGCTGGTGTGCAAGTCTGCCAAGCCTGCCATGATCACGTCACACCTGATCGAGCTGAGCGCGAGCCGCGCCACGCCGGCAGGGCAGGTGCCACGGCTCAGCGAGACTGTCGCGCCCCTTCTTGGCCTAACGTCCATTTTAGCACTCGGCTTCAAAAAGCAGTCTGACAAATTCACTGAAGCAATAGCAGCAATAATTCCAAAGATACCAGCTTTGGAAGTGCCGTGGTTTCAGTACAGAACTGAAGAATCCGTGGCTTATGCAGATACAGATTCTTCAGACAATCTGGAACCCGAAGAGCTTGCAGAGGTGCTGGGGGATAAGCTCACAAGTCAGAAGCGGAAGCATACGGAAAGCAATCGGCCTGATCTTTCAAATGTAATTTTGCAGCCTTTGAAAATCAAGAAACTTGTCCCAAATCCCAATAAGATAAAGAAACCACCTCGCAAAAAGAAAAAGGCTTTTTCAGCATAACAGAGTTTGGTTCTTTCTATTAAGCAGATTTTTAAATGCAGGATGGAGTACAGTTCTCACAGTTCTTTTAGGCTTTACAGTGTAAAGGTCTCACATACAAGGTGAACTTCATGTTGCATTTGAGGTACTTTCTGCTTTAATAAAAAATATTCCTCAGACTTGAGTGTTAGTCTTTACTGGGGGTGAGTATTTTCATTTGCAGCTGGAGATCAGAGTTAAAGCCGGTAATGAACATGCCAAAGTAATTTTAAGACATAATTTATACTTCTTTGGAATGAATACAAAGCATTAAATGAACTTTGTCTTTTTACACAGATGAACATGCTTTAAGCAAAAGAGATTTAAGTATAATTACTCAAACAAATAAATAACAAAAGTGAAAGTTTATTTAAACAAAGGTCCATGCCAGTATAAGTTTCTTAAAGCTGGGTTCAAGTAAATAGCACAGGCAGACTTCCCTTCTGAACTTGTATTATAGTTTGTTCTGCTGAACAACTTGTTTTTGGTCTCAAATGTATGCAGACTTGGGTTCCACCTGATACCTGGTGCATGGTATGCTGAAGGAAAAGCTATTTCCAAATTGAAAACCAAATTACTACTACTGCGTTATTAAAAAAAATACTTCCATATGCAAACTATTAACACATATCCTGTGAGAAAATGTAAACCTAAACTCCATTAGATCTCTAAATGAAATCTAAAATTATTTCCCAGGAATTTGACATAAGCCATATACTGTTTTATATAAAGTAGATGAGAACTGTTACTGCTACAAGACTGAAAATGTAATTTCCGAGTTGCCTTTAATTTTATTGGGGACTATGAACAATTTCCTAATGAGGGAGTTGGGTTGTAGGAAGGAAGGGAAACGGCACTGCAATTCAGGCAATCAACAGCCTAGGAATTTACTTGTAGAAGAAAGCATAAAATACCTTAACTGAGTAACTTTTGTTGTTCCTTAGAAGATATAATTTACATGTATTTTTCAGAGATTTATTAATCCAGACTTCCACTGCCATCGAATAGCTCATCTGTATTTTGAATTTATTTAGAGATTACTTTAGTTCATGATACCAGCTATGAAGGCAGGCAGTAGCAATGAGCAGTGATTGTATAATCATGATGCTCCTTCAAGTTTAAATAGAGCATTTAATGCTACAATTTTTGTCCATGCCTGAGGGTGCAAGGTGAAATTTCTTTGCCTTGCTTCATAGTCCTTTATACGTGTCATTTTTTCTGGATTTCTGAGTGCATAAAACTTGGAAGGCATGCTAGTATCAGTGTGTTTCATTCCCAGGCTGGCTAACCATAGCATAAGAGCCGTAGCATTTAGATAGAGCATAAGGATTAGCTTTGGTAAAAAACATAAGCACAGCAATCATCTTTCAAGCACTTCACTGCCTGCCCAGGTCTATCTCTGTCTTCAGGGATTTGGGTTCCCGCTGCAGATAGGAAGTTACTTTGGGAAAGAAAGAACAGATGTTTAAAAAGCCAGGTGGGAAAGGTGGTAGAGCCAGCTTTACATGCCAATCCTTTGCAAACACCTATTAGGTCCTGAGGAGTCTTACCTTCATAGCAGGACTAATGCACACAGGTTCAACCTTGGAAACAAGGGTCTCCTACTGAGCTCCTGACAGTGGCCCCACACAGATACTCACCTTTTGTTTAGTACCTGCTTAGGAAGGCAACATGAGTTGCCACAATTTTCACCTCTGGAGTCTTATTATGGGGGTGCAAGCTGGGACACCTTCAAGATTCAAGTTCTCTTGATGCTGTGATACTTCAAGTGAAGAGCACTCAGCAGGGACAGAAGAGGCCACGCTTAACACACACAAGTCCATGAACAGAACTCTTCAAAAGTTGCCCCAACACTCAGGCTTAGATGCCTGCTTCCCTCATGCTCTGGCTGATAAATTTTCTCTCAGCTACAGTGCTGCACAGCTTCTACAGGAGCATGTCTCTGCCCTCCAGCACCCTAGTGAACATGCAGAGGGAGCCAGACAAGAGAGAAATTTATCCCCTGGATTCAGAAGCAAATGGCACCATTTTACAAGAAGAGAGCACAAGACTGGCCACGCTCCTTCCTTCATGTGCCCTAACCTGAAGATTTAGGCAGAAGCCAGGCTGCAGGAAACCCACATTCAAGTTTGTCTTCTACCTGGACATACTTGGTCCTATCAAGGCCTCAGTTTTACAAAGGACAATACTTGGGAGGATCTGCCTTCTGATTTCAGAGGAGAAAAGAAATCATCTGCCTAACATTTCTTCCACTCACAATTTTTTGAGGGAAAGGAAGGCAGAGAACATGAACATATCCTTCACCTGGACTGTGATCACCTGGGCTGTCTCAACTGGAAGTATCTTAGCCATGAGGACAGAGCTATGCCCTGCTGTCCCACCTCACTTCAGGCAGCCCTGAGTGACAATGCTGAGGCTCTGCCTTTAAGAGCTGAAGCAGAACACACTGAGCTCCTTGGTGAACCTCATCCCAGAGCGCTCCATGAAAATGCCTGCCAAGGAGGCACCATCCTGTCTTATAGGAGTTAAAAACTTAAGTCTTTGATGGGGTCAAGATTAAATCCCTCTTGTTACTTGAGGTATCACTACCATCAATTACATTTTCAGGCACTTAATTCTGCTCAGGCCTCGCACAGAGTCCAAACTGTCTCTGCACCATCTGTTTTGACTGCTGCTAGTAGGGAGGTATCAAGAGTGGCCAGAGATGTAAAGCCCAACTGCACCATGAAATTTCCTGTGAAGTCCTTTTAAATTCATGAGGTCCTGAGCTGGTGCACAACCAGGGGTCAAACAAACCACGTTCAGTCCCTTCCTTTGTTTGAAGGAGGTCGAATGCTTTAATCAGCTATAATGCAGTAAAGGAAAGTATTTATCACTGTTTCTAGGGCAGAATCCTCTCACCACAATTCAACAAGAAAAAGAAACGAAACCACAAACTATTCACACAGTGGAAAAGGAGCGGGAAGAAAGAAAGAAAAACCCCACTGCTACAAGGTAGTGGGTAGGGCTAACAGTTATGAAGAACAGACAAATTTATCTTCATGTACAGAATTAAACTTTCAGCAAAATCTGCTGTCAGAATTACAGGCATGTTTAAAAGGAAAGTTAGACATTTGCATTTCATGAGATATTCAAGTCACATTCAGAAGATGCTCACAGCACAGAGGCTTCACTACCACAATTTGGCACTTTCAGCTAGAACAGTTTCTTAACACAGATTTTCTCAGTGCTCACGCTTCTGCAGCATCCATGAGCTGAAACAACTGCTATCATCTCTAGCTATGACACTATGCTGGAATGCATATAAAGTGCTTCAGAAGCCACTCCCATTGCCGAGCATTCATGAGGGAATTAAAACAGCTCCACCCAACAACAAAGATCAGCCCTTCTACATTTCAGGAAGTGCAGTACAGAGACTTCCGAGGACTGAGGGCAGAGCATTTCTCTTCTGCTTACCAGCCACATATATAGCAAAACCTCTTGTTCCAAAGTCAGGATAAAAACACTACCAGGAACAATTTATGAATACATATTTACACAAGGTACTTTTCATTAGAATTACAGACTTCATAGGAAATCAGAGTAGACAAAGGAATATGTGCAATTTCGCAGAAGCGTTGAAAACATTCAAACTATAAATATCCTGATAGCACTACTAAAATTCTTAGTTTTACACACAGGCTGATGTTATTCTACTGAGGAAAAACTAAGGTATTGTGCCACAACTGTAAATTAAGTACAGTAATGTATTATCATTCTGGCAACATAGATAACACCTGCACTGAACAGTGCGATACTGTTAAATCAATCCACTGATCTATTGAAGATCAAAGTACAAATCTGTATTTTTTATTGATTTGGCAGCGTTGCTTATGGAGAAACAAATGCACTAGTTAAACCAGTACACTGTCATACTGCTCCAGTTACAAAAACATCCAGGACTTTCATATAGCTACAAAGGTATCATACTTCATGATTTTCCCCCAAATGGTATCCATGTTCAGTAAATAAGCAAAGATACTCCAGTTTGTATCCTTCATTCTGTTACACTGACATACATACATCACCACTTAATAAATAGAAATGCAGCAGTTCATCCATATAATAGCAAATATTTTTGTACCCTAATCCACCACTGAAGTTCAGTTTATACAAAACAGTCTTTTCTACAGAGTGGAAAAAATACCTTCTTCTCATCCAGGTGCAAGCTAAGCTTTGAAACTTAAATGAATGTGCTTTTTATTCTTTTCATGGACAATAAAGAGTTTCATGAACCGTCTGATCTATCTGAAAATGCATAAATTTGGTCACATGTGGATGTCTTCGCTGATCAGCTTTAATGGACTATTTCAGTATCACTGACGTTGTGCTTTTACTCCTCTTGAACAATACCATTTCAAGAGTTATGGAGATCAAATTAACTCAAACGATGACCTCAAGAGTTCTAGAAACATACACGTTCTCATTGTAATACAAGACCAACCTAAAGGAAGAAGAAAAACACAGTCTTTTAGTTCAAGTATGGCAGTAAATCTAAACATCAACAGTCTTCTGCATCTCAATTATGGATCATAAACAGGGCCAATTACATTATTTTTAAAACTTCTGCCCATTGTTGGCCAGTGTAAATTAATGTACCATTACATCTAACAGAATACAGGAACTCATTTTTCTCCCTTACCTTTTCAGATTCCATGCCTGGACACCTCCAGTTGTACAAGTAATACTGCAAATTTCCATCTCCAATCCCAAACTTGAGTTTTTCCAGGAATGTTTTGTTTTCCATTAAGTCTAGTGCATTGAACACATCAAATCCTTTCTGGCAACAGCAAAACATTTTTAAAATTTTACTTTTGAAATTTTCAAATGACACACAAATGATACTTTACAGAGTGGCATATGGTATCCAAGAGACTTAGGCTAATTAAGAGGAAAAAATACAATGGAATAAATCTTGCCTTTTAATTAGGTACACACATGAAGACATTTTCACAATAAAAACTAATGCACAACTGTGCTTGAAGATTAGCTCCAAAAGGGTATGAATTTTAAAGCCATTTTCAAGGCCTAATTTCTAAAGAGTCCCTAAAGCGTTTTCCATTATTTTATCCTTACAGACCTGCATTTTTTACAGTCACATACAGTGTTTTGACACATATGGCCTATTCTAGTTGAAGCTGCATAAATACAGTTACTGTGTTTTTCAGCAATTTATCATTCTGTTAATGATAAACATATTTTTGTGATTTAGTCCTTTTCTGAAATGCCATTCTCTTTAGAACTCAAACCTTTCATGTGATTCTCCCTCCCTTACTTACGCACCCTCTACCAACTCCTCTTTTCATAAACGTCCCAAATTCACCACAAAGAGACATTTTTTGTCTCAGAAGAGTCACACGGCCAAATCAGTCTCAAGAGTTTTTTCTCCATCAACACATACTCAAATCCTTTCTCCTCACTGGGAACTCTTAACAAGCAACCTAAACCCCAGGTCTGGTAAGCCATTGCAGCAATAATCATCATGTATGAAGAGCTGAATTTGCTCAGGGGTGTGGCTATAAAATCCATTTATTTGCAATTTATTTACAATTAACTACAAGGGAGTCTGACCTAAGCTCCTGGAGTCTTAATAGCACAAAGGTACATCACCAGCAGGACATGATACACTTTTAAGAAAAGGTACAAAACGATAATGCTCAATTACTTAAGCACAAGAAGATGGGGTAAGGAACATTCTTTACTCCGTAAAAAAAATCAGATTTTTTTTTTCTTTTAAATGAGCATCCCATATTAGGAAAAAGGGGGTTTGAAGAAAAAAGAGCACTTAAGCTCTTCATCAGGACTATTTAAAAGAAAGCTGAAAAGCACAGACAGTGAGTTTAGTACGGGTTCCTGCTACCTTACACAAAGATCATTCAGTGTGCAGATGACTCCATGCTAAGTTAAACGTGCTGTGAAAAATACGCAGAGATAAGACAAATGAGGTGACAGTATTTGACATTTGACATTGAAAGTAAATTTTGAAATATTCCAAGTTAGTAAGTAACAGTAACAGCAATCTCAGAAGGCAGGAAGGGAAGTGGGGAAGAATAGAGACACACTCTAGATACAATCACATCTACAGATGTAGTTTTAATTCAATATCTAAATATCAGCAGATTAGTTTCAGGTTAGTATCTTCTGAGAGGGATAAAAAGGTTTCTGCTTAAAGCTACTTTCTCCACAGCTCTGACAGACCACTTAAGCAGACTCAGAAGAGAATTTCTCCTGTGTTCTAGATCTAGAAACTTCGTGTTAGCTTCAGCAATAAAGTATGCAGGGTTTTAGAGGGATTATCCTGATGCAAAATCTCACTCTCTCTCCATGCAGAATACATAGAACCTAAGTTAATAACTCCAAATTTAGGGTTTGACTTTGAAGGTCAGGTGTTTTGTCCTGTAACTGCCAAACTAATTCTAAATTAATTTTATATAGTGTGATGTGAATATAAAAATAAACATAAGCTGGCATGCAAACCCTTAAAGCAATTTGCTGAGCTGAATTTGTACCTCTAAAACCCAAGCTCTGGAGTTAAAGTACAGAAAGGAGACTGTGGTGGTCTGTCCCCAGACAAGAGCCAAACACCCACACAGCCTTTGCTTTACTCCTCTCCCACAGGATGGGAAGAAAACAGAAGGAAGGCAAGATGCTTTGTGAACTGAAATAATGACAGTTTAATAGAGAAAGCAAAAGCTGAAGGCACAAGGGAAGCAAAAATAATTCACTACTTCCCACTGCCAGACAGATGTCAAATCACTTCCTGGGAGCAAGATCTCAGTGTGCATAATGATTGTTAGGGAACATAAATGCTATCACTGAAAGCATCCTCCCTTCCTCCTCCTTTCCTTCAGCCTTTACTGGGGAGCAGAACATCATATGGTGTAGAACATCTCTTCGGTCAGTTAGGGTTACCTGTCCTGGTTATTCCCTCCCAACTTCTTGTCCACCCTCAGCCTCCTCATTGCAGGGAAAGAGAAAGCCTTAAAGCTGTGCAAGCACTGTTCAGTAACAACCAAAACACGGGGCTGTGTTATCAGCCCTGCTTCAGTGCCAAAGTGCAGCACCATATGGGCTGCAGGAACAAAGTTAACTCCATCCCAGCCAGACTCAGTATGTGTAAACAAAAGGCTGCGAATAGGACTGCGTTATCACCTCTCTTCTGTTGCCTTACCTCTCATACAAAACTCAGCTGCCAGATCTGCAACTACAATTAGGCATCTAATGATGCATTACAGGCCCAGCAGGTACTTAAGAAATCCACAGATATCTAAATCCCAGTATTGCAAGCGATATAGGATGATCCACTCAAAAGGAAAGAGCTGCATGTCACAATGAGAGAGAAATGTATGCAGGCGAAGGTGCAAAGCCTTGGGGTCAGACCATGGAACTGCCTCCTCACCCATCCCACCCACGGCCTAGAGAATGGCCAGACACACAGCCTAGAGAATGGCCAGACACACAGCCTAGAGAATGGCCAGACACACAGCTCCCTGTGCCACACTTCTAACCCAGACCAACCTGTTTCCACCTTGACTTTTAAGAATAATTACCAGTATTTTTAGCAATTCCTGAAAGTTATACTGGCTTCTCAAAGTCTGTCTCTGAGCTTCCTTTTGGATCATTCTGGAGCCTGAATAACCATATTTCCTGTAACTATCCAGGAGTTCTCCCTGACAAATAGTTACTGAACTGCTTCTAGGTTAACAAGCCTCAGCAAGCAGTTCCCATCACAGATGGCAGCTCAGCTGCAGCGCTGCATGAACATGGCTGGGACAGACAGGCTGAAGATTGTGTGGCTGCTTTCATGCAGCCTGAAGTCTGAACAGACCATCACTGGCTTCATCCAGAACCAGCACAGAAAGCCCTGTGGCAGGTGCAGGCAGCTCAGAGCCTGGCCTGCCTGAGCCTCCCCAGGAGGCTGTAACACCACCAGCAGTGTGGGAAGGAGGAGCAGAAAACATGCCTGTGCCTGCAGCCTGCTGGGAATGGTGGCAGAGCGGGTGCTATGGACCACATGAAGCCTGTGCAGTGCTTTGAAGCACCCAGGGCAAACAGGACTTCGCAAATTCATTCAGAGCCATTGGTGTCAGCACTGCACTCCCATGAAACCACAGTCACTAAGAGCTGAGAGACAGCTTTTCATTAGACAGTATTAAGCTCTCACAATTCTTCTGTTTAAGAAGTTCATTTATAGTCTTTTCCCTTCCATTCAACCAAACACCTATCAGTATAATTCCATTCCTAAAGGTATGCTTAAAAGCTACACCATGACATCATCTACAGAGCTTTACACAGAGCAATGATAAAATTATAAAGCTCACATAAATAAATTTCTACATTTTTAGGAATAAAAAATAATTTTAAAAAGCAAAATGTATTTGATAGCACTTATTAATTAATCTCCAAGGGAAACTATTTTAGTGATACTTTTCATTCTTCTGATATGTAGTGACTATGGTCATCAGTGTGCTCTTGGGTGTATCCACAGTTCAAGCTATTGCAAATACTTTATGCTTTATTTAATACTTTATTTGTCATTCCCCAGCATCACTCAAAGTAATACTGCTTTATATTTTTATATATGTATTGTATATGTCTCATCAACTGTACTCTGTACTGTAAATGCACTGGCATGGATAAATTACTCCAGTTCTTACCTTGCTACTATTCCTAAGAATACTTTTGTGAATGAAGCAGAAAAAACCCAACCTACAACTTACCAATTTAGCTATAATGAGTGCATCATTCATTAAGTCCAACAGGGGAGTCTCTGTATGAATATTGTAAAAGGAATAGGCAGCTTTGAGGCTTTTATGAACAGGATGATGCATCACTGTTGAAGGTAATGTGTAGAAACTGAGGAAGTCTGTTAAAATACCATTTGAACCCTATAAAAAACCAAACCAAAACAAAAAAGTCCATTAATAAGTAATCAGTTATTGGTTAGGCTAATGTGACAGTTCTACAGAAAGCAATAAATGCAGCAAGGTTTGTGTACTGTTAAGTACTATGGTATAGCAGCTAGTCTTAGCTAAGAGGAAACAAACATTTAGCTTTTTCTAGTCTATTACACTGCTAACATTTTGACAATTGTCAAAGCAGTAGTTCTCTATAGACAAAGCTAACAAAGTACACCTCCACTGAAAGTATAGAAATGTTTTTCTCAATGAACTAATTTTTAATAAAATATTCTTAAAATATCACGGATATTTTAAAAACCTGATGACATTCACATCAAAGAATATTTTTCTCATTTTTCTAAAAACAGAGAAAAAATATAGTGTGCTGGTATACAAAGCATATTAATAAAAACTCCCCAGAGTATCTCCAAGAAAATAAGGTAAAGGAGACACACAAACACTTCTTGTTTGTTTGCTTTACTTTTCAATGACTAGTAACCACTAATTAGAGTTCAATGAAGGACCTCACATGGCTCCTTAAATTAATAGTACTTCTACAGTAAAATGTAAAACAGTTGAACATACCACATGCAAAAAAGCTTTTTCTTAGAGCGGGTACAGATTCTGTAGTAGAGTAATACTAACTACAAGGAACAGAAAAGTTATTGAGTCACTCACTAAATTCAGTAAGGATAATGAAAATATTAACTCATAAATTATACAGAGTATTTTAAGGTCTTAGATCTGCACATTACAAAGATGACTTAGAAGTCTGACAGTAGCTTCTCCAGGTCACACAGGTCTTAAAAGATTTTAAGCACTAACAAACCTACATTTTGTGTAGTAAAAAAACTAGTCCAAGAGACAGCATAAAACAAGTAAGTGAAGACTGCGCTGTTCAGTTAACACGGCACTGTTAATGTCACATTCATGCTAGTCCTGGTCCTTGTGAACTCTCCTGTAGGCTTCAACTCACAAAGCAAACAAAAAACTAACTCAGGGAGCAGGGCAGAGAGAAGAGGGAGTGGAGAAAGAAGGTGGGACTATAAATTAGACCATGGAAAAGTCCAATGAGCACTAGACCCACTACAAAGCAGAAAGCTAATTTTGGACAATAAAAACTGATGGACAGGACCACTCATCTCCAGCAGCTCTAGGTTTCCTAATTCAGCTGAGGCTCCTGCACAAATTCAGGTTACAGTGTGGGAACGCTGAGCTTCACAACCTAGGGCTTTTCTATGAGGAGAAGGTTTAGGGATGTTAGTCCTGATCATTTTAAAATAACATTATCACTTAAACAAAGTAATACACTGTATAAATACACTGTCTACAACTGATTTTGTATGGTCTCAAAGAGAAGTGGATCTTTTCACTAGCTTTAGTGCACCTATTCCAAACATGTCTGGGAGATTTCCAATCCAAATGCTAATCTATTCCTGCACTCCTTATTTTGAGAGAGGCATTATGACCAACTCTCTGGAGGGTGGGGGTGGTAGATGTGTATGTGTATATATATATATATATATGCAAATTCATACACATACATACACACATTCTTTTACTGGAAAAAACCACACTTTACCAGTGTGCAAAAAAAAGCAAACCATCAAAAAACATAATTCCCCCAGGAGGTGCCTCTAAAATTAGTGGTTTTTAAAACAGAATTTTGTAATGGTGTATGGCAGACACGTGTACACCTGGGAGAACGACAGCCAATTCACACCAAATCCTTATCTCAGTCACGGCATCATTTTTCCATTTTTCTAGAAAAGGAGGTTTGAAGACCACTGTTTAGTATCATGTCATACCTCTGTAAAAAAAACTCAAGAAATGCAGGTGGAAAAGTTGATCTTAAGATATGTAGGGTTCTTGTCAAGATAGTGATGTTTTGATATTTCAGAATTCTTCTTTAAGATATTCTATTATAAGAGCACTGCAGTTTATCAGAGGCAAACATTTTTTTATTAACCGAATGTAATACAAAGAACAAAGCTTGTACTCATGGTATCAAATTCTACCTATAACACACATATTTCGTATCGCCTGCATTTCAAAAACTTGATGCTGATATGAACTACTGTCTGGCACTCTGAGTGCAGAGTGCTCTGAACTACTGAGTGACACTCACATTAATATATGTTAGTGCATATTTTACCTCTACCACGTAAGTGTCAATAATATGATCCCGAGGCAGGAACCAGTGGGCCACCTCTTCTTCATCCATCACAGGAGCAAGATGAAACTGTTTCAAGTAAGTATTGATTAATTCTTGTACTGCTTTAGTATCTTTTTGTTCCATTGGTCTCAAACCTGAAGTCTTTGTGGCCTTAGTGAAAAAAAAGAAAAAGAAATGTTAGGATGTTGAAAAGTAAACTGCACACACAGCAAAGGCTGAAAGTAGGTTGCAGAATCACTCCACTTGCTATAATGCATTCATTATTAGCCTACTTTATCCCAGCCACCTAATTCATTATGCGATTTTACAAACAGCTTTCAATCAGAATTCCCTCTCTTCTAATTATTGGGACAGTCTGGGGCACTTAAATCTTTTAATTTCATTATTGAAACAGCTTCATTTCTCCAGAGAAAGACACACCATCGCCAACTGCCTACATTTTGCACAGTTCATATTTTTTATTTTTTTAAGGTCAATCTATTCATCTTCTTCTAAACTACCTGGGGCCCAGACACGGAAATAAAATAAAGAAACTTGCATATCAGAAGTTATCTCAAGACAAGAACACATGCAATTCAAACTTATGGAAATTACAGTCAAGCTATACATCCATGTCAGTTGATTAAGTTTGATTATAAATTATTTAACAAAAAAGATTCTACCTATTTTTAGCAATTGTAAACCTCTTTGCTAACAACCTTTTATAGAGGTACAACTGCTATTCTGGTAACAAGAAAGCTTCTCACAACTTACAGCTCTCTGAAATTAAAAACCAATTTTAACAAATATTTTTCTGACTTTTAACATCAGAAATGGAAAAAATTACTTTCTAGTAGAATGCAATTATTAAAGTTTTAATTTAATTTAATTTAAGCTTAAATCATGCAATGATTAAAGTTTTCTTCCCGTCTTTTGCCAGCCTTCCTGGATAATTCCTTTTGGGGAGGCTAATGCTTGCTCTCTTCAGTGCTCATTTATCCTGCCTCATCTGTCTGAGCTACATACTTGGGCACGTACCACATTAATCATAGCAAAGTCGATTGCAAGAGCAGCCAGGTAGAGACTTGATTACTGGAAGCCTGAAATTAGTGTAGCTGATTATGCTTTGCCCAAAAGGCATTATTCTGGGGGAGATGTTTATTCACGCGCTCTGGGAGTCAGCAGCCAGATGAGAAATCAAGGCCCATTTTGCCACAGCTCTGGCCTGTGCATTACATTTCAGTCTTCCTGTTTTTCTAGGCAGGTTTGACTCCACAACAGCACATCATCTGTATTTTTAAATGCTCTCATTCCAGAAGGGTGTACTCTTGACATACAGGAAGGATGGAGAAAAAGCAGCTGGGGTGGAAGATCTTTTTTCCCCCCAGCAATGATCAGAATCACTACCAGTAAGTGACTATTTCCAATCCCAGAGGTGAGGGTAAGTGTACAGAACTGAGCTAAAATTTGTTTCTCTGGGCATGTAATCATGTGACTGTCCAGCATCAGGATCTCAGCTAGTCAGGAAAAGACAACAGAGACAAACATACTTCTGTCCTGACTCTAAATACTGACAAATTTTACTTCTTCCAGAAAACTCCTTGCTCAAGAGATAAAAGACTTAGGGAAAAAAAACCCCACTTTTATTTTTTGTATCTATAGGTACAGCACAGCCTTTAGGGAGGGTGGTATTTATTAATTACAGTATTTGTTACACCTGAAAATATTTTTAATTCAGGCTGTTCAAGTGATTAGCAATGATTAATTCTCTTAAAGTAACATGAGCTCCTAGTGGCAATGATATTCCAAGGATATTAACAAAAAAGATTAAAATGCAAGAAACAGTATTTGGTGCAGAGGGACAGGATAGCATGGACGGAATGGACAAATTTGTTTGACAGTAATGTTTATAACTGCCTGAAATTGAGGAGAAAAACCCCCAAGAGCACTTAGTCCCTTTCTCAGGCAAAAAAAAAATACAAGGTCTCCAAACAAACTCAAAGCACAAGACCTAAAGAGAAAACATTAGAACAAAGATTAAACCTTTATTTTCCACTGAGAAGCTCCCAAATCCAACCTAAAAATAACAAAAATTCTGAGGTATATGGACTCCTACATCAGTTAGTTTTAAAAGCTGATTTTGAAAGCACCTATTTTTGATTTGCGCTTCTGTCTACAGTGTACGTTTGCCTCAGCTATATTTTATGGATGAGATAATGATATATTACTTATTTTCCATAATTCACTTCTCTGTTGAAACTTGGTTTTATGATGAAGGAAAATGATCAGGATACAACTGCTATTTCTAATGATTCTCTGTAGTTACACCTTTGGTACCACAAGTAAGATCCTTATGTTTTAATCACTTCCTCAGTTGTTTCCATAAGCAATGTTACTAGAGTTGCCACCAAAACCTACACTTGAAATTGTATATTACACTCTTCAGACTGCTAAAAATGCCTTCAAGATTTGATGGAAGCTATATTTAGCTGCCCAAGATTAAAACCCAATTAATTTGGTTATTAATTCTTAAGCTCTGCAAACTGCTGCCCTGCACGCAAGGGAGAAGCTGCATGTGCAGGCACAGGTGGCACCAGGCGGAGCAGGAAGCGAGGCGCTCCGACAGCAGCAGGAGTACGGATCAAGGCACGGCATGTGCTTTAGTCCAAGGGCTGCTCAGCCTACTGCTCAGGTATCTGGGCACTAAGAGAATCTGCAGCATCAAGTCAAATACAGCAACAGACACAATTCTCCAAAATCAGATAAATCATTATCAATACCATGAGTGAGGAAAAAAAGTATTTTTTTTAACCAAAAGAGAGGGTTGGGGTATTTTTTTTAACCGAAGAGAGATTGTTGTAAATAACAATTTATTTGTTTAAATAAAGAGAGGGTTACTGATAAGGTATGGGTAAGGAATACTCTGCAATCTCTTCAAAAAAGGTAGCTTTTACAAGCAAATAAATTGTTTTCAGACTAAATTCTACAGGCTATTAATTACAGCAATGAGATTTTTTAACAGTACACGGCATTTACAGTGACTTGCCCTGTCATGGAAATGCACCCTAAGCCTTTTTGCAAGCTTAACTATTAGCTGAAAACATGAGAAAAAAAAAATTTTACTGACCTAGCTATGCCAGAATACTTGCTTTTTACTAGACCATGCAAACTAACAGTGCACAACATTCTGAAGTGGCTTTTACTGAGCCTGCTCAATGCAGAACAACACTGACAGTACAGAAAAAAACGTGAATTAGAGTGGAATCAACAATACGATCGTATTCAGCCAAGTTGCTGATGGACTTCTCTGAGAATTTTATAACATGAACTGTTGATTTTCTGTTCCAGTAATCTCTTATCAGATTAAACATACCAAGAATAGTCTTATTCATCTTCAACTCAATCCCACATGTTTGTGAAGTCAAGCTTTCTGTTTGTTTTTTTTTTTCCTTCGTTTAAGGATTTTAGGTTAAAATTTGTACTTTCTCCATAGAGATCCAGATTTCCAGCAATAGTCTCTTCTGTTTACTACAGCTCTTAAGGTCTTTTTCATCAACCAGAGATTATTTTTTTAATGTCCTGCATGCACTGCCTTTACACAGAAAAGCCTGTGCTGTCAGAGACAGATGGAAGGTTATTTTGGTCCTCACAATAACTGTGGGGATTCTCTAGAAGTCATACTGCTTACATCAGGAAGTCTGTAGAGCTTCATTGTTCTTTGTAGAGTCATGTTTCTACTCAAATGTGAAAATTTCACCTCCACCAATTTTCTGGGATTTAGTGATCGATGCCAATACCTGGAAATACAACCAAATCATGAATTTAAATAGTATTTTAAGTGTTAGTGTCACTTGCATCCATTGCCCTGCTTTCTTGCTTTCTCCTTTTCCACTCTCCAAATTTGTTTCTAAGCAAGCCTGTACTACATCTATAAGAAGGCTGATTAACAACAACAAAAAATTTAAGGAAAAGCTATATCCAAGCAACAGGTTTTAAAACAAGCCTGCTATCACAGTATTTTCAATCTAAGCAAATGCTTTTTGATACAGAATGAATAAGCACAGGGCTAAACATTTTAGCATTTGCACAGCCCTGAAAAATTCACCATACATACATAACAACATTTATTTTCTTGTGCAGACAGGACCCTCTGCTCATGTCTGAGCCTTTTTTTTGAAGGAGCTCTCCCTTTCCTGGGAGGTCATTGTGCAACAGAGCATCTCTGGTTATTCTAACAGACCACAGCTTTTTATTTCCCCCCCACCAATCCTTACAGAAACTTACAGGACCTTTGGTCTTGATAGGTACAAAACAATTTCAAATCAAAAGGTACTCTGTCCTCCACAAGTCTAAACAGCTGGACTAAAAGTGCAGGAACTGAACTTTTCCAAGTAGAAATAAAATCCATTCCAAGCAAATGAAATTATATTTGACTGTAACTCTTCCCACATGGTAGTGTTCCTGCATTTATCAAATGCCAATAAAGTCCTTCTTTCTCCAGGAAAGATGAAAGTATTTCAAAAAAGCAAATCATACAATTACCAGAAACACTCTGCCATCTCCGGCAAGCAACCAGGTTAACAAGGAAGTGTCCCAGCAGGGACACAGGCCACTTGAAAAACACAGGTATACAATGTTGTCATTGGTAGCATGGCTACCACCAGAAAGTCAACAGAAACATCTGTTAGTCTATTTGAAGTATGCTAAACAAACCACAAACTAAATTTTAGTCCGAGAAGCTGTTTTATCTGAGGCACTGGGAGGGAAGGGGGATAAAAAACCCCAACACCAAAAAATACCAACACTGACAAACACTCAGGCATTCAGGTTAATCAAGGCCACAACATTTAATAGCTTTGAATTTTATGCTTTTACTGTTTTTAGACAATTACGTTAGATTTTCTTAAAAATTACTGTTATAGGAACCAATAATATTAAGAACATCACCTAGGTTACCTGCAAGTGGCCACAGGTTTGGGAAGTACCACTCCAGCAGTGTAAACAGCCTGAAAAATTCCTTCCAAGTTTACTCTTCTGGTTATTTCCCGAATCAATACAGGTGCCACCCGTTTAGACCTCAGCTTCTTATGGACACACAGAAAGTTGATTTCTACCATTTTCTTCACACTAAAAAGACATTAAGTAGTGGAAAAATTAAAGAGAGTTACACACTGCATGTTTCCATTTTTATAATTACAGTTTCCCATACTGTGACAGAAAAATTTGAAGTAAAATAAACTTGCCTGTGACAAAGCACATCTGCAATGAACACTAATCTAGGCCTATGTGACTGCAATGACAAGCTGTGCAATATGCAAGCTATCTCTAACAGGTTTGCAATACTCCTTTACCAGAACTCTATCAAGACTTAACTGATTGCTTTACTTTAAGATGCAGTATAGCATCCAAGCAATGCTATGTGGAGTCACAATGCTTTATGTTTGTCAGTGCATGAAGACTTGGCCAAGACTCCCAGCTGATCAACTATAAATACTTTTCAGCAGGGTCGGAAAATTGTATGGCATTATCTGTACCATCCATCACTAAGAAAATTCCTTAAATAAATATTGGTACCCTTCACCTTGTTCTCCCTTTTTAAGTTCTCCAGAGTAATGGATACCAGTTTAAGGTTTGTTTTGTGGCATTATTCTTTAACAAATACAAAAGAACTGGTGCATTTTACCTGTCATAAATACGAATATTTGCAGGGATGGCACTTATGAATCCTACCAGTTTTTTGTTTGAAGACACTCTAACCCCGCAGTGCCACTGCGGTAACCAGCCCGGAGGACGCAATGCCCTAGAATCGATGACAGAAATAATTACAAATTACTGCCTAAGAAGATGTAATAAAAACACCCTTCATTGCACTCCAGCCAGAACAGAATGTGGAACTTGCTACTCACCACAGAAGAAATTCAGGTGAATAATCAAACCTAAACATATTATCATCATCTTCTACGTAATTCTCATTTAATAGTGTGTATAACTCCTTCAGCTGAAAACATACACAAAAAATCCAAAGACTTATCCACATATCAATCAGAAAAAACTTGAATTATTTTAGATACATATAAAAATTGCTCTACTTACAACTTCAGCATTGCTAAGATCCAATGTGTCCCACATAAAACCTTGTGGCAAAGAATATGGCTCTAGGCGGACATTGTCCTTATCTGGTTCAATTGCACCATGTGAAGTTATAACTTCATCTTTTGAGGCAGGAGGAGGAAAAAAAAAAAAACAAACCAAAAAACTGTTACATTGCTAGCTTTCCTGATAGTTCTGTAAACTGCATTTAATTCACATCATGTATTTCCTCATAATTATGTAAATGGAACAAGAAGTTTTAAAAAAATGCTGAAAAAATTAGTATTATTAGTTTACACTACTTCTCATTCTCATAGACCACATTCAGACTAATGACTGTCTCATCATAATATTTATAGATATGCACAAAACCACTCCATCTCAACTGATACCCTGCATTTCATAACACAAGAGACAACAACTTATCGGTACATGCAAAGCACTTAGCCAGCCATGAGATCCACAGCCTCATCATGAGAGCATCTACTCACAGCTAACAAGCTATGGCTCAGATCCTGTTTACCACTGACTTGAACAGACCTGAACTCAACAGGATTACTCAGGAGCAATAACATAGCAAAGCCAGGGCATTTAAGAGATACTGTTGGTATGTGAAATGTATTCCTAAAATCCTACTTGAAGGCATGCTTTCTTCTTCTCCCTTACTTTACAGCACCAGTCCTCGGCATACACTAATAAACTGCAGCTGTTCCTCTTCTAAGGAGCAGCATCTACTAAATCATAGAATCATTTAGACTGGAAAAGACCTGTAAGATCAGTCCAATCACTAACCTTACACTGCCAAGCCCACCACTAAACCATGTTCCTAGGCATCATATTTACGTATCTTTTCAATACCTCCAGGTATGGTGACCCCACTACTTCCCGAGGGAACCTCTTCTAATTCTCAGCCATCCATCAGTGAACAGATTTTTCCTAACATTCCATCTTAATCTCCCCTGGCACAGCTCCCCTTGAGGTAGTTTCCTCTTGTCCTAGCACTTGTTAGCTGTGAGAAGAGGCTGACCTCCAGATGGTCACGACCTCATTTCAGGTAGTTGTAAAGTGGTAAGGTCCCCCCTGAGCCTCCTTTTCTTCAGGCAAAACAACCCCAGCTCCCTCAGCCACTCCTCATCAGACTCGCGTTCCAGACCCTTCACCAGGTGTGTTGTCCTCCCCTGGACTCAGTCCAGCACCTCAATGTCTTTCTTGTAGCATTGCCCTTTTAAGTCAGATTACACTGTAAGGCTTTGGACCTCCTGATTTTCTCCCTGCATAACCTCAGCATCCTTGTGGTCCCTTTGGTGGTGCATCTCTCCATCTATTCTTGGGCCTGCTCTATGATCTCAGGAGTTCCTGGGAAGCCTTGACCACACCAGCTGGGCAGTGAAATGCCTCTTGACTGTTAACAGGAGCTCCTGCACAGTAAAGGTGGGAGTGACACTGACTGTATCAGGATCATCATTTGCCTGAACAAGGTGGGGAACAAGGGATAATCAATTATTCCCTAATAATCAGCTATTCCCTGACAGCCCTGGAACACCATTTATCTGAACTGTAGCCCAAGTGAAATGATACCATTGTTACCATTTGGGATGGGATTTTTTTTTTTTTCCAAAAATGCAGTTACCAATGTGGGTTACCACCATGATGGAAACTTACTGATGATTAAAGCCAATTATTTGGCAATCCTATGAAGAGTGGCCCTAAGTGAGGCCCTTTACAGTGCCCTGGACCGCAGTGGGCTGCACCAGCTCCTTCCTCTCAGAGGGATGTCTTGCATACCCTCGAGTCTGTGATGCTCTGAAGACTTGCTGAGCACGAGGCCTACACTGACACCCTCCACTCCTCAAAGCTCAACCCTTGTCTGCTGAGAAATGCAAGGGACTCAATGTATGTCACTGGGCTCAAGGGCAATTTTTAACAGGAACCTTTGAACACAGTAGCATGGAAACAACTCTGTGCCTGTGTGCATGCGTGTGAGTTGAGTATAGCAGGAATGCTGTTATCTAGAATCTATAATTAAGTCACTCTTATAATTGTAGTAAATCCTATGTGCATTGAAAGTCCTGATGAGAACAATGGCTAGTGATTGTGAGACTTCTGCCAGGTGTTTAAAGAACATTTCATCTGCCTCTTCATCCTGGCTGGGACGTCTAGAACTGACTCACACCATGGTATCTGCCCTGTTGGCCTTCCCCCTGATTCTCACCTGTAAACACTCAACTGTATCGTCAGCCATCATCAAACTAGACAGTCGAACGTTCCTTTCAGTATGAATTTTTCCACATGATGCACAATCCTGACTAATAGTTATGGCCTGCCATCCAGTTTGGAAGGTCATAATTATTAGCATTTTTAAGTAAACTCTGAAAAGCACCAACAGCCCAAACATTACTGCCAGGTAACGGTACTGGCAGGTTTGGCATAACTAAAGGACCTATTGCTAATAATTTTAACTTGAAGGCCAAAGGATTCTTAAGTAAGTTTAATGCAAAGATCCTTACAACATTTTCTTGAATTGACAGATTATTTTTTCCACCTAAACACATAAAGCATATCAACTAGTGATGACTTCCCAATCTGTTCATTCGGCAGATAAAGAAAAGCTTAAGACAAAACACTGATTAGCCTGAACTGAACTCCTGACACTACTGCACAGACACCTGAACTAGCTCTGGAAAAGCTTGATTATGGCCAGAGCATTTTTTGATTTACACTTTAACTTATTTTGGCTAGGGTCATTCTCCACTTAGGCCGGATTGCTACAATTACTACCATTACTTTATGCAGGTATTTGGATAAAGTTTGCACAGAGAAAAGCCATGGCAGGTCAATTCAATCCAATCCAATCCAGAGGAAAATACTGTATCCAGGAACTCTGCTCTGGACTTCTCCATGCAAGAAAAGTCAGGAAGAAATGAGCTTGCTGCGGATTAAGCTACAGCCATGGATTAATGTGAAAAGCGGCACGTGGAGAGTGAGCAGAGTGCTCCTGTGCTTTAGACTCTACTTTATTTCTGCTTATTCTACACCCATCTCCAGTGCAATGCAGAGAAACCTGCACGACAGAGCAGCACCAGCTACTGTGCTGAGAATGTTTTATTTGTGGGGCCCTCAAGGTATATTCACACTGAAAAGCTGTCACTGCTTATCTTGAAAGCAGAAAAAGAAGGTTCAGAAAGCAACACAGAACAGATGACAGTCAGCAACTACTTTCTCCAACAATGAGAAGATTTACCAACTGCGTTATCAGGGATCAGATCAATATAAAAAATAATTTGTCAAATTCATTATAAATTTAAAGGCAAGGAGAGATCACCTCATCATGTCACTTGAGAACAGAATCTGAGAAAGCATGTCTTCAAGGTAGCGTACGTTGTGGAGGAGAACATGAAGACACAGCAGAGAAAAGAGTCTGTGTGCCAGACAAGTGTCATTGTCCACTTAAAGCTTTATGAAAACTGTGCAACCTGTGGCAGGAGAGCCACTATTTCTGTGATAGCAATTCCATTTATTGAAAAAAATTTTAAGGAAATATAAATAAACAAACAAAACAAATACTAATAATAAAACCATTAAAGTTTACTCTTTGTCACCACTTAAGAGTTCTTACTTCTCCTAAAGTGAAAATGACTTCTATGTTCCATTGTTCAATATTTCAGACTTCAAATATACAAAACAATGCTATTTCAATAGCATTTCCCATTTTTACAGAGGACATCACAGTGAGACTTATTAACACTGTATCTTGCATATTATCTGTGGGGAAGACAACCACTTCCCTGGAAAACATCAAGAATTCCACATAAACTACACAAAAGACTAAGGATCCCTACCACATACAGTCCACCTTTATACCCATTTTAGAGAACATCCCACAGAGCTAGCACATTTCTTTGGTGATCATAAGACAGCACTTTCACACAGATCCAGTTAAACTTACTAAGTTTAGGTACAGGTTGTGTATCCCAAAACTGGTATTTACGTTTGGAAGCCTCATCAATATTCTTTGCTGGGCCTTGGCATGCAGAGAGCAGCTCCATTGCTCTCTGGATGTCTTGAAGCTTCTGCATTGGAATGGCTGGATTCTGCATAAATAGACAAACAGAGCAGGAAGCTTATTGAGTACATTTACTTTATAAATAGCTGTACAAACATGTTAATTTCTTTCACTGTTACCTATTCTTACAGGTACTCTTCTCATCATGGTTCGTTTAGGTACAATGTTTGTAGACAGGAGGGTGGAAAAAAGTTAGGTGGGCAACGGGTAAACAAAATAGTTGTCAGCAGTACTTGCATTTAACCAAGAAACATCAACATTTTTAACACAAATACCGCAGCATTAAGAGAGGATACTGTATCACAATAAAAAATGCCTCTTATATTCCCCGTTCCCCTGGTAAAACACAATAAAATACCAAAAAATGGGTCAGTTTAGGTATTTAACAATAAAGGTACCATTGGTACACATGGAGTTTTTTGATCACTCTGAGTAAATGTAACAGGAATAAGAATTTTTCCTGCAAAGGACAGTACAGAGGAATAATGGTAACCGGCCTCTAAATCTAAAGGGATTTCTGCCTCTCTCTTTTTAAATCTCTTTGGTTTGTTATCTTCCTAGTGGTAAGTCCTGTTCTGAGGCATACCAATAGCATGCCTGTGCTCAGGTTTCCCTAGACTGCAGTGCAATAATGCATCTGAAAGAACAGTCTCAAATGTACTGGAAAATTTTAAGCAATTCTGCACAGAGATTTCAAGCCAGACTGTTTTTTGGTTTTTTTAAACTGAATAGCAAAGGACTACTGTTTCCATATTTTGCTCTCTTTCAAGGATTCATACGTTGAAAAACCACCATAAAATAAATGTAATAATGAAGGTAAAGCTTAATTTGGGTGATTAGGCTCTGGTATCCTCAATCACAAAAAGAGCAAAACTTTGTGCCTGGAGCTCAAGCAGCTCATAGTTTACTATTTGTAATAAATATTTTTATTATCTAAATTAATGAAACAAAATGCCTAATGTTTAAGTATTGCAAATTTCACCTGTAAGTGTGCCTTAAACACCTGTCAACTGAGTAACTGTGAATTAACATGTTTGCACACTTTAGAACAACACTGTTCCAGCCTAAAAAGCCTACCTTATTTCTAGATCAGGATAACAGAGACATAATTAGACATTACTAATACCACTAGATAAATCCTGAAATCTCATCAGTACATCATTAAATCATACATAAATGCTGACACACTGTAATTTATTCTGTATATTTATTTATAGTCTATAATATGTCTTCTGCATTAAAAAAGAGGAAAATCTCAAAAAAAAAAGTTCCTAAGAAAAATCTTACTAGCACAATAGTAAGTAAGAAATTAATGTTCAGGTACTAAATAGACCATGGCTAAGGACATCAGAAGGAATCCCTTTCATTTCAAAACACTCAGAGATCAGAAGTCTACTTTCAATATTTTTGTTTTCCTTCAATAGAAAGCAAGGAAAACCTACACAGAACTTCACATGAATTAGAAAAACAAAAACCAACTCTTTTGTTTAATTTCAGTTTAGGGCAAACATCTCTTCACAGCACAAGACAGCCCTGTCAGGCAACAGGGCTGAGGTAGGAAATGGTGGTTTTGCATCAGTTTTGTTGATGACCTCAGGCCTTTGATGCCCTGTGCACTGTAGCAGTCTGAAAGAAAGTTAGGGACTGTTGAGCAAAGTAATCATGCATAGGTCCCTGAAAACAGACCAAATGCATGTAAGGATGCTAAGGGAGCTGGCTGATGTTAATGCAACTAACACCTATTAAGTTTAAAATAGCAATTGGTGGAAGTTTCCTATAAATGGATAAAGGGAAATGTCACACCCGTTTCCAAGAATGCAAGGGGGAGGACTCAGGGGTCAATACTGTTTCATGATCTGGACTTGACAAAGAGTACTTTCTCTGCAAGTGCACAGACAATACCTAGAAGAAGAATTTCTAGAATTGTTGATATGCTGAACCACAGAGCAGCTATTCAAAGCTACTTTGACAAGCTGGAAAAAGAAACTTAATCAAGTTTGACAAAAGA
>VYZP01031375.1:364-19123 GCA_013400635.1 Hypocryptadius cinnamomeus | reverse complement strand
AGCAAAACCATATGCACACAATGGAACTGAAGACAGATAGCAGAGTTTGGGGCCTTGGATGTTTTTCACTGGAAAAGAAAAGAAATCAATGCAACAAACAATTGTTTATTTTAATCCTGGAGGGTGAAAACCCCCAGGTAGCATACTGACAGAAAGAAAGAAAACTCAGAAGAACATAACTAAAGTTATTATGATCAACATATCTGCAAGGGACATATTATTTGCTGTAACATGCTCACTTTCAAGATTATGATGACCAGTCAGCATCTATACCTTGCCTGAGGTGGTATTGTCAAGCACCACCAACCTCCAGTTGGGAGGCCCAAAGCCTGCAATTAACCAAACAATGCAACTCAGCAAACACTGATTTCTGTGAGATCCATACTGTACTTTAGAACAGTCTTTAGAAAGTAGTGAAAGATCAATCTCAAGAACCAATCTCAAGAAGTTCGTAACATTCAAGGTTACACTGGGTTATGCTCCCAGAACGAAAGCATTGTAAATGCCGCAGCCTCTAGAACAGGACAAAGTTGCTACTCAATGGACAACAGTAGAGCAGATCAAACACACCGAAGAGATAGGAGAGTTTGAAGCATTTACTAGAAGGCTACAGAAACAAAAGATGGACTTGTGTAAGTGGAAGGGAGAAAATCTTTTGTTGCAGAATAAGCATACTGCCGGATCACCCACATGATCCACAATGAATCACAATTTCATTGAATCACAGCACTTAGGCCGGAAAACACCTTTAAGATCACTGAGCCCAGCATTAACCCAAGTCCACTAAACTATATCCCTCAGTGCCACATCTACACATGTTTTCAATACCCCCAAGGACGGTGACTCAGCCACTTCCCTGGGGAGCCCTTACCAATACTCAACAGACCCTTTGGTGAAGAGATTTTTCATCACATCCAATCTAAATCTCCCCTGATGCAAGCTGAGGCCATTTTCGCTTGTCCTGTCATTTGCTGCCAACCCTCACTTGGCTAAAACCTCCTTTCAGGTAGTTGTAGAGAGAAAATAAGATCCCCCCTGAACCTCCTTTTCTCCAGGTTAAACAACCCCACTTCCCTCAGCCACTCCTCACAGGACTTATTCTTCAGCCCCTTCGACAGCTTTGCTGCACTTCTCTGGACATGCTCCAGCTCTAGTTTTGAGGCCAGTGAAGGGCTCAAAACAGACTGAAGGTGTGGCTTCACCAGTCCAAGTAAAAAGGTACGATCACTGTCCTGGTCCTGCTGGCCACACTCTGTCTGATACAAGCCAGGATGCCATTGGCTTCCTTGGCCACCTGGGCAGCACAGTGTCAACTCGTTTAAAATAATAAAATTTAAATCTATCTGAAGGCCTGTATACCAAGCTGACACTTGTACAGGATTTAAATGCAGAACAGACCCAAAAGACTGGCAAGTGGTTATAAATACAAAACAGTAAAACCTCACACGTGTACAAGACCTAGGACTTCACCACCTCTATCTGGCAAAACTGAGATAAAAATACTAGGGGAAGTGATTTCACCTTTGCTGAGATTCATTTAAGGAAGTATTTTTTTTACTTTCTGCAACTGTCCACAAACTTCTCTTTCCCTGTAATTCCCCACATATAGCAAACAAATGATGCCTCTGTGTCACTGAGCTGGCTCCCAAGGGTTTGTGTGCTGAACACCAGGCTATTTGGAGTTTCAGCAAACACTGTTCTTGAACAGACACCGAGCCCCGAACTGCACCAGTGCAGCTCACTTGTCTTCTTGTCTTTCAGGAAGATCCAGCATCACATACACCACAGGGGAATTTTGCTCACTAGAATTACCTGAGGGTCAAGGTTTTATTTAGTTTGGTGAAATAATGAACAATTGAACTAAAAAAAAAGCTTGGCAGCTATGGAGAAAAATCAGCTTTGCCAAGCTTTACTAATGTTATCCCCAGTCAAACTGTACTTTTACCAGGACAATCGTAGTTTGTACTTTGACCAATTCAAGATCTTTTTCATTTAGAAATGTATAGTCTTCAGCTGGGAAAGAAGGAAGACAGAAGTAAATTGCTGTAAAATATATGTGGCATTTAAAACTACACTACTAGCTTTTAATTTTTTTTTTAATGTTCAAAAATCCCTGTCCTTGGTTTATGACCTTCAGGTTTAAATCTTTCACATTGTCTGTTGCAAAATAAATACTGGTATTTTTGTCTGACAGGTTATCCAGGGATCATTCCGAGCAGTTATTTATGCAGTCTCCTGCTTAAGTCAGTTTATTTTTTACTGTTACAGTCCACACAATGTAAAAAGAGGATTTAAATAGAGTTCTACTCATCCTACTATTTAGGCACGCCTGCAACCCAGATATTTGGCAGCAGGCCGCACACAGAAACTTCTACTCAGTAAACAGGTTTGTCCAACACAAGTTACAACCAGAGATACCAAGCAAATCAGGCCAGAAGCAAAACAAAAACATCACAGGATTTGTTGTCCTTCTCATGCTCCGCCTTGAAAAGAACTGAAAGGCTGTAACTGGGAGTGAGAATGGCTGGGAAGGGAGGAACTTAGGTGCTCAACTTGTAGTAACTATGCTGGACTTGACAGCACAAAGGATATGCAAAGGTAACAAGACTGAAACCAAAGGCTCCTATTAAAAGCTTTTCTCTGACATTCTTGTGTGCTGACTAAGATCTGAATTCTCCTCTGTCTGGTCAGATACACCTATATGATGACACGTTGAATTATATCTCACACTTAGAAGCTGGGAGGAAAAAAGTTACCCATTTTTATGAAAGTTGACCTTTAAGCGTGAAATCTCTTTTTCCAAACTACCCTGCACCTGTAAAGTGACACAACTCCGAGCTCAGGTCCTATGTGGGAAGCAGAAAAACAATACAGAGCTCAGGGTGCTGCCATGTCAAGTTGGCAGGTCAGGAAACACGACCTTTTCACACACCAGATCAACACATCTGCCCCAGTCCAGCCTGCCACACAGACCACAACAGATGATACAACGAAAACCATTCAATGTTAGACTTCTGGGAGATTTTGACTATGTCAGCCCAGTGGAGACACACTCATAATACCAGGAGAACTTTAATGACAGGAGGGCAAGTCTATACACTGAGGTTCAGCTATATCTAAGTACAGGCACAGTCTAAGATATTTTTAACTGCACCCACAATTTTGTCAGTCTGATGAATAAGAAAAAGGTGAGGCCAGCATAAAAGTGACACACAAATCAAAATTCAGCTGAGCCAGAAGAAGGGTCAAAAGACCTTCTTCTCCCCCAAAATGCCTTAACCTTGTCCCAGAAACAAGGCTGTGGATAGGACTCTGAGATAGTCACTTAGGCCTACAGTTTTATGATTTTGTCTGCAAGTCACAAATGCAAGCCCATGATCCCACCCACATACCTTTCCACTTATGTACACACATCTGGTGTTTTGCATAGATGTGGGAAAAAAATACTTTTGCTTCTCCCTGTATGTGGTGGTGTTTTGGTTGGATTGGGTTTTTGTAAACTGAAAAATGGGAATACTTAGTGCATTTGGGGAGAAGTGTGGCAAGGGTGGAGAAACTTACTTTATGAGGCTCAGAGCAAATCCATGAAAAGCCGAGATGGAAAAATCCAGAGGAGCATGACAATTACTCTGTTCAGGTGGTCAAACTGTTTTGGTTCCTTTGGTTTGAGATTATCTTTCTCACTGACTAATTGTCACTATTATTTTAATTTCCTTTTTGAACACTAAATTCTGCTTTAGCAGAAACAGACTTTTGTAATGTCAACATCTGTTTTATGTTACACAGAATGGTAATTTTAAGTTAGCAATTTCTCAAATTTAAAACCAAACATGTACTTCAGATGTTTATTTTTAAACTGCAAAGGCCTGTGTGGGGTTCTTGCCTTCACAGTACTTCTCTCTCTGTGAGTAAGTGAGGTTGCAAAGCAGCATTTCTGAAGATGTTACACAGATCTTTTTGATCACAAAAATCAGGTCTCATGTATATGGGCAAGACTTCAAAAAATTTTAAAGCAGTATTATTTATACTAGGGCTGTCATTGGTTCATAAAGAAAATGGAGGTTTAGGTGCAAAGGGCTTTCTCATTGCTGCGAAAAACTACCACCACTCCAAGACAATATACAAAGGTCTTGACCAGAAGGGTCTATGCCCTTCAAATTCCACTTGCTAACAAACTGTCATTACAAAGAATCTCTCTGCATGAAGATTTCATTTGTATACATTTCAACACCTGAGAATGCAAGGTTTTTAGCATGAAAACCTAGCAGCAACACCTTAAACCCTAACCCAAGAGTATTCCTCAGAGATGCATGTTTCCTCTGCCTCACCCTTCAAGTCTGTAATTGTACTCTGAGACGTAAAACCCACCTGCTAAAACCAAGCACCGCAGCCACTGCCTTAAAAATATTTGCTTCTTTTTTAAATCTAGAAGTAGTATTCATTATAAAGTTGGCCTTTTTAAACAACAATCATAGGGGTATACTACTAAAACATTCAAAGCAAATAATTTGTGAGGGCTGGGGGAGTTGTTTAAAAGTCGTACCTTTTTCTCATCTGTTTACTAAATGTTTTGTGCCCAAGGCCTTTCTGGCAACGAGCATAAGAAGCTATTTAGAATGTGAGAGACCTTACAAGGCTGGGCTTAGCAGGGTGGATCCAGGTGCAACAAATACATTTTTTTTTTTACATACATAATAACAAAGATATTTTGCAAACCACACTTTATTACAACACAGAACAAATACAGCATAATGCGTCTAGCAGGAGCAAACTACAGAACAGGAAAACAGCAATGAGTCACACAACATACATAATCCTGCCTCTAAAAAACAGGAGCAGAATCAGAGGACAAAGACATTTTCACAGTTGAGAGCTACAAAATGGTTATTTTCTGCTGCACTCATTCAGTCCTCAAGCACTGCAAATCAAAAAAAAAAAAAAAAAAAGAAAACAAAACCAAAACCAAAAAAGTCATATATATCTAAAAATCACATTTTTCTGTGGGCAATATTCTAAGGACGTATTTTCAAATGTCAAGAAACATCTTGAAAATAACTTAACTTACATGGCAATCCAGTAGAGACTGACACACAATATTCTGCCTCTTTCTAAAAAAGTGCAGGTTAAAATAGAATGAGATTAAATACTGATCAGCACTAATGGAGACCACACAGCATTTATCAAGTCAGTTGACACAGTCATAGTCTCAAGTAGTTGGACTGCTCATAAATTGATTAAGCATATAAAACCTAATCAAAAAGCTTGAAGCAAATTTTAAAGTTACCTCAAGAATTAATATACAATGACAGGGAGAAAACAGGGAATAATTAATTAAGCTCCTATTACTATAGGTTAATCTCTCAGATCAAGAGTAGATCTTGCATGCTCTACTGTGAGATTTTTCCTTTCATTTGCTGGAATTCATTTGAGTATTTCAGCCTGCAGACAAAGAGTAGCAAACAAGATGTTTCAAAGATTACAGAAAAATAAAGTAATTCAAGAGTCAATATCAGACTTCATGCAGCAGATCCTAATACTTAAGAGGCTTTTTCTACTGCAATGATCTACCACTAATTTAACTAAACTTACTAAAAACACTCATTAAAATACATCTGGGATATTCAACAGAAACAAGTTTTGGGTAGAAGACCATACTGGCTACAGCTGGTCTCCCTTAGAGAGCACTGTTGGAGTAGAGCAGCAAGCTGTGACTCAGAACACACCGAAGTGCAATTCTTTGTTCCCTGGTTGCTCCTTACACACTGCACTCGCTGTCACAGCAGCCCAAGCACAGCCACACACAGAGCTACGCTGCAGAGAGCAGCTACAGCCCGGGCACACAAACAGACAGACAGGAGAGGAAACTGAAGTAGGAATACAACCCAAATGAATTCTGGACAGGCATTACCTGAATCAAACCTGAATCACTGCCTGGCTATCATTAACTGAATCATTACCTGGCTATCAAACAACCCCAAATAGAATGCCAGGTCAGTTCCTATGAAGAACAATAAATAACAACTCTCTGCTCTTAGGACTTTAGTTTCACGTATTTGGGAATCACCAACTGTGACATATTTACTGAAGTAAATGTAACAAAAGCCCCAAAATAACAAAACACTATTATCTCCCTTTTAATATCCCTGATTTATATTACTGTAATTATTTCTAACACAATTATTTTAGTGTGTGTGCCATTAACTCAAAGCATCAAAGTTTTCCCCTTTCCTGCCTTCTATACAAGTCAGCGCTCCAAAGTCTCTTAGATTTCTCTTGCCACATTTAAGATTGTTGTCAACCAAATCCCAGAAGCAGAAGACAACAGAGTACATCCTCAAACATCAATCACCTACAGAAAAGCTTTCAAGCAGATCAATCACAAATTCACGAGGAAGATATTTGTGTAGCACTGTATAGATTAACCTAGTTCTATTTTAGGTTACTCCAGCCACTCTTGGCTGCGACAACAAAGCGCCTTTTCTGCAATCACGTTTTTAACCCCTCAGAAAAGAAAAAAAAATTAAACGAAGCCGACTTTTGAAACATATTCCTCCCATTCCCCTGCCCCAAAAGCCTTCAGAGCAAGCTAGAACCTTGGCACTTCGTGCCTGAACGGAGTCATACTGCAGCCAGCCCAACACCGGTAGGGTGGCAGGGGCCGCAGCTATGCTGGCTGCCTCTCCCATCAGCTCCCCAGGCAACTGGAAACACCGCCTGATCCTCAGCGTGGGAAGATCTGAGACGCGAGATTAGAGGAGAAGAAACTACAACCAGACAACAGCTTCTGCCCCGGCTACTGCCGTGCTAAAACACGCGCTCTGCTCTCCACAGCGTGTGGATCTGGAGGCAGCATCTCTCGGAGGACAATGGGTGAAGAGGAGTGTCTGCAGGACAGGCTGACACAGCCGATGCCCGGACCGGACCCCGGCCGGCAGGGAGCGGGCGGTGGGTGTGGACGTGGATGAGCGCGGGTCGGCCCGCGGGAGCCGCTCAGCCGGAACCACCGGGAGGACACGGGGGCATCTCCCCGCTACTGGGGACTTCCTGACGGCTACAAATACGCAGAAACGCCCCCAAGCCCTAAAAGCGCCAACAACAAGGCAGGATTTACCCTCGCTTATACGGCATGATTTCAAGGCCGGTGTCCGGCGGGTAAGTGCCAGCTCCGCCGCCCCCTTACCTCGAGCCGGACCGGGCCCGGGCTGCCGCCTCTCCCCTTACGGGCAGAGGGGCGCAGGGCTCCGGGCCGGGCGNCCTGCTCAGCCCAGCCCAGCCCAGCCCTGCCCAGCCGAGCCCGGTACACTCGGGCGGTGCGCTCCTGGGCCCGGCCCTGCAGTGCCCCCCTCGTGCCGACATCCACGCTGCTTCGCCGGCCCTCTACGGCCTGGGGATCCCGTCCGTGGGCGCTGCCCCCACAGCCGCGGGAGACGCGGGCGCAGCCCCGGCGTGTCCGTCCCGCGGAGCCCCTCGGGCCGGGCCTGCGGCCGCCGCGCCTCGGCGGCATCTGCGCGCGTTCTGCCGGCTTCCCGTGTTAACCTCTCACGCCATAAACACTCGGACGCCCAAGTTATTTTCATAGGTCTCCTTAGAGCTTTAGTAGTGACTCTAGCTCTGCTGCTAGATGTAGACAAAATACCCAGCTGCTTATGGCAACAAATTGGAAGAAAGGAAGAGAGAAAAGCAAATAAATTACTTACAGATCTAGCTCTGCCTTGCTGCTCCCACTAATGTCAGCCACCAAAGAACAGAGCAGTGTCTAGGGCATGCACCACGCCACCATAAATCTCAGCTTTCTGGCTCCTTTCCCATTCTACCTTCCAGGTTCTGTCTCTCCCCAGTTCTCCATAAGAGAGACAGTCAAGGTTCTGTCATGGCTACACAAAATTAACCTGTGTCTACAATTCAGAGATGCTTTGAGCCACCTCAAGCAGATGTATGAGCATAGGTCCAGATGCTCAAATGGACTTTGCCATTGCTGTCTTTAACTTTCTCCAAGCTGAATCCCAGAGGAAACTCCAGGACTCAAAATGAAACCCTACAAGCACTCAAATACTTTGGGCATCTTGGTGGCCAGCATGAGTTCACAACAACCCCAGGTTACTGAAGGAGGAGCCATCTCTGCTTGGCAGTAAGATACTGGGAATAGGGAAGCCTAAATTCCCAGTACAGGGACCGAATGAACCATCAGGTGAGACTGTGCGGTACGTGGGCAGGGTTGTACCATGCTTCTCCTTGCTCTTCTGGACTGAATAAAGCCAGCCAGGCACAGATATTGTTTCGCTCAAGCAGCCAGGCATAACCCAGACTTGTTTACCTGCCTAGCAACACATTAATTACATCCCAGTGAGCTGGTGATATACAATCCAGGATTCAGGCTATTGGCATCATCTGATTAGTCGGCGTGTTTTGATTATTAAGCGCTACAAAAGAAAAGTGTCTAAAATTTTCATGCCGTCATAGGACTGCTCCTACCTTTACACACAACATTGAAATATTCATGGCTTTTATAATTTTAAATGGATTTGAATTGCAAGCAACAACTTGGTGTAAACATTTTTAATCTTGTAAATTTGAAGCAAAATGTGTACAATTTGAAAATTAGCTAGTATTTTAGTGTTTCCCCTATTTTTCTAATGAACATTAAAAAAGTTATTGAAAAAACAAATATATTTAGACTTTGCTTCATTCAAGTGTCTACTAGTACTACCTCATATTGATTTTTTTTCTAATTGGCTTCTCTTTATGGTAAAAACTTAAATACTAACTTCCTCAATTCTGAATGAGAGGCAAGTGTAAAAGAATAAGATTGAAAATAAACAGAAAAAATGCACCAAAACACTCTGCGTAGTTGTTACAGTTAACAACAGCAGAAGTAGAAATGGTTAGGGAAGGAAATGAGCTTGTGATCCTACATGTTGCACACCTGTATCCATGTGAGATCACATCTCTGATCTTTATGGTTTGTCTCACCCACTCTACCTCTTTTCAGCCCCCCTGCATACCCTGCTTGGGGAGCTGCAGACTTGGCTGTTCTCACAGCCTGCTTGCTGATGGCCTGTATTGGCTGCAGTGGTCAAACTGGGGACAAGCATTCTCGAAGCATCCCGTTCTTTCTGCTGCACTCTCTTTCAACTTTTTAAAATTCCTTTTTCAAATGCAGCTCATACCTTATCTCTTCTATTTTACAGCCTACCTTTGCACAGAACCATCTACTTCTCCATGCTGGTGTCTGTATTGGCAAGGCTGTGGGTTGTACAGCACTGAAGAGAGTTAGGCATTCACGTGCTTAGTGAAAACTTATCAGAGCATTAAAAAATACGTGTGATAAATACAAACCTTTGTGCTTAAAGGTATGAGTGATAAGGATAGAAAGACTGTTATTATTGCTAGTAGAGATTTCAATTCTCCAAACCATCTGTTTTTGATGATTGTTGGAAGAAGGATATAAGACTCACATCAAACACAGGTTCAAACTGTTTCCAGCACTGCACAGTTCCTCAGATCCTAGGGTCTCTAGCCCCAAAAAGTAAAAAAACCTAATAATAAGAGCCAACAATTAAATAATTCTTACAAATATATAAATATTTTGCATTTTTATTTTTATTCTGAGACCCTTCTCAAACTATGTATGTGAATGAGAATTAGTGGTGACAGAATTTTTGATAAAGACAGTGTTGACACAGGTACTGCAGGAGCTCTGACTGATACTCAGCAATTGCTTCTGCCCATCCAATCTCCAAATCAATCCAATTTACTCCCATCAGCTCTGCAATCAGCTCTCCCACTAGCCTTTTACACTTCCCCCTATCAATGTGCCTGCTGTTTCCTTCTCTTTGCAGGGAGGCTGCAGGTACAGCCAAGATGCTTTATTTCCCTCATTCTGAATGAAGGGAGTGATAGATACATTAATTATTCTTTATGTCTTGACCATTTCAATAGTTTTTCCAAAATGTATGTTTTTAGAGTTTTCTTTTTGTCTGTTTCAGATAGTTCTTTACCCACAAACAAAAAACAACTCCTTACTGTGACAGATGTGCCTTCTGGGTGGTTAGAAACAGATTAACAGCATGGTTCAGGATGCACACCTATGGTATGGAGAATTACACTGAATTAAGAAGTGTCTCATAGACATACTGTCTTCCCTGTGAAGACCATGGAAAATCAGACTCTATTATAACTCTTCAATTTCTATGCAGAGTTCTTTTAGATTTTACAGTAAGATTTTACCCTTTCAGAATTGCTTTGCGCAAAAGACTCTGTCAAGTGTGCAACAACTGCAGAGTAACTTACTTAAAATATAGATACTAGACAAGCTTTAATCACAAAATTTATACATCAGGTCTAGGCTAGAAGGCAAGTGTGAGTAAATCTCTTGAAAGTTGGAGGTACAGCAGAAACTTGGCATCAAGCATGGTTTTGACCCTGCAATGTCAGAGCACAAGGACAATTAAGTTAATTAATACAAGCCTTTATGGGTTCTCATGCTGGTTCTTCCAGTCAGTCTGGGCAAGCAACCCTCACTTTGCTGTTGCTTGATGTTGAAATGCTGAAAGTAGTATTTAAGCCAGCTTTTATATCAAGTGCACTTATATACTTGCATGTGAATGTGTATCCATGCACGTGTGCGTGCACACACACACTTATCTAAGCATACTTTCAAGGATTTAAAGGAATGAAAGACCAATCCAGCTGTCAAGACAAATACACTTCTCATTGGGGGAACCTGGCTATCATGTTTTGCTTCTCTCATTTTTATTTTATTATTTAATGCAGGATTGCAAGGTGTTAAATACAAGTTAGAGCAAATAGCATAAATAGAAAGCAAACTTGCCCTCACCAACACACCTAAAAGTAGCTTCACTGGAAAGTCTAATCTCAGGGTGTCACACTGTATGTCCCACTCATGTGTGGCCTCACAGTATGGCACAAAACTGAAAGAATCAGAGAGTTGGGTTTATAGAAGGGGCATTCCTTGAAGAGAGAGGAGACAGAAGCCAAGGCCCATAGCTTCTCTCCAAGCTTTTTAAACTTCCTACAACCACTAAATCAATAAAACCCCTTAAAAAACAGTGCTTGTAACAGAACCCACTTTAAATAAATTCTTTCGGTTTTGGTGCCCAACCTCTCTTGCAGCAGGACCAGCTGTTCCTTTGAAAGTGGGATTTCTCATCTCACAGCATTATTTTAAGCACCATTTCATCCCTTTATAATATAAAACTGTCAGGAGCATTCCTCTGTTTGGTTTATTGGGGAGTCTGTCTTTCTAGTCATGTGAACACAAAGTCCTTCTCTACAGAATTACAAAAATAACCTCTAAACGAGTATTTCATTTGTACCTCCCTGTTGTCATCACATTTTCCTTCCCTGTGCCTGTAAGTTTCTAAGGCAGAATAGCTATTTAATGATCAAACAAGCTAACTGGCACTATTCATTGCCAGAAGAAAAGCACATCAATAAAACAAGAAATACTTGAGTTAAGTGATAATAGACCAGGTGCCACAGTTTGCAAAGTAATTGCCTGTGGATACCAGAGGATTACAGCTGAAAAGAACTAGATACCCTTTCTGCTATTACTGACAAGTAGAAGACAGTACCTGGTCTCAATTTAACAGTTGGAATTACATGAGTAAATGTAATAAAAAATACTCCTCTATTCTGAAAATTGCACTTGACAGCTGCCTATTTGTTCACCTGAAGCTCCAATTCCAATTGTTTTACAGCATGGAAATGAAAATAGCACATATGATGGAAGTATAGTGTATGTACGTATCTATCATGGCATATGATACAGCATACTATTATATATATATTATGAATCATGTGTGAGTGTGTGTGTATATATACACACACACTCACACACAAACACATATAATAGTAAGGTTAGCATTATGAAGCATTAGTGTTGAACCTGCCAGTTTTTCTGTCTGTTAGCAGAGGAACAGGAAAGAATAATTGAGTTGCTCCTATTTTCCTCAACTTTGGAAACAGCAGTTAAAATTTGTTGTTATTTTATTTTATTCTAAACCCAGGGTGCTATTCACAAGGCAGAATACAGAGTCATCAGTGATGATGAATATTGATTTGAATGGAGATGTCATAAGCTGGATACTCCCCCAGCAAAGAGGCTGGGCAAGGTCTCTCAGCTGACAGGGATCTCTGCACTTGGACTGACAGCAGGCCCTGGAAACTACTGATGATTCTGTTCCAGCTGCCTACTGGTGTTACTGAAGTTGTTAACTGTGCTTTTATTGAAATGATAAACTGCCTCACACACAGCACGTCTGGAGAAGCAGTTCACCACCAGGTGGCAGATACCACAACTTGAATTTCAAATGCTGGAGAGACCAAACGGCAGCACTGATTCAGAAAAACCCTATCTGTTGCACATTTATTTTAGAAGAGTAAACAGACGCTCTTCTTCTTTGACCAAGTCCAAGGATGTACTGCATGGACCCTACCATGCTCCAAGTTACACACTATTGATAGTTGATTACTGTGTTACAATAAATTTTAATTCCCAGATGAATTCTTGTTAAGGGAAAAAAAAGCCTTTTTGGTTCACTACAGACCTTCCTAGAGTAAGTGTAAATATCTTATCCAGTACTTGCTCATTTATACTTGTACTGTTCTGTAGGCTAAAGCCTACATAGGACATTTGATTTCTTACCAATTTCAAACATATTGGTTCAGAATAGTGAGATAAAATTGGTCCCTGAGAGCATTCATGAATAGAATGAAGGGCAGAAAATGAAAATATTGCCAAGGTATTTCAAGAGTGCTTAATTCACTCTACTAAAGCTACTCAGTCCTCCCTGTAACAAAGAAAAGTATTATGAGCCATTTCCAAATGCTGGGCCTTCCTTTGTAATCTGTTCATCTCAGATCAGAACCACAAGTTGGTATAATTTCTCTAATATGTTAGATTGCAAATGCTCCGAAACAGTAACCAGTTTTGGTCGCTGTATTTGCAGACGGTTGAGCATGCTGGCACCCTGACAAAGCACTTAATCAAATAGTAAGAGGTCATTATCACAGTAAGCCAAGGTGCTTTACAGATCGTTTAATAAGCTTTGAGAAGCAAGTATTTGAGCAGGAAGAAAGTGGGAACTGAGGGACAACCACTAAGCAAATGCACTCTTAATGAGTGTATTAACTCCCAACAGTGCTAACATTTCAGAAAGACTATGATATAAATGAACCTGAACTTTGAAGATCTGTTTCTAGTATTTTTTTAAGACAAACATATTTTCATTTTTTTTGTAAGCTTTGTCATTAAAAACTTGCATTTTTTCTCTACTAATATCTGCCATCATAAAATAAGAAAACATTTGCTTTTCTAGCTTATCTTCTACATTGACTTGGAGCTGCTGATGCCAAGACCTATTCAAATTGTACTTTGTTCTTTGTGTTTTATAGGCTTTATTAGTACTTGCTTCACTGTGCAAGTGCAATATACAAGCAAGAAAATTTCTTTGTATTTTACTGATGTATCTGCATCAGTAAGTTTTCGAAAATTAAAACATAGAATTTATCACTGGACTTTTAGATTAGGCATAACATACTCTAATCTTAATCTTAAATCTTAACCTGTTACCTGAACTGCATTAACTTTGTTCCAGCTTCATTTAGCATATGGCCCAGGTGGGGATATAGAGAAATACATTTCCTAAACAATGTATTTTGCAAAATTAAACTATCATACCAATTAAAAATGCTATTTTAAAGAAGATTTGAAACATACCCACATTGTGTTTGTTCAAGTATATTTGCTGTATTAAACCACAAATCATCAAATGAACATAAAACCAACACAATTAAAGAAACAAACCACTGCAATTTAATAGCAACAATCTCACTTTACAAGATAGCAATGTTGGAAACTTTGCAAAGGAATGTGAAAAAAGAATGTAATTAAAAATGACAGATTTAAGACAACAGAAAACTGGAAATTAAATAGCACAATAATTCTTGTATGCGGAAATTTTATTCAGAATGTTTACTTATGCAGCATTCTGATTAATAAGTGACACTGTATTACCAGCACTTACTGACATCTGATAAATACTATGCCCTTAAAAGTCGCATTTTTCTGTTCAGTGACCTTGCACAAACTGACAATAAGTAACCCAGAGCCCAAAACCACTTCACAGGTGGTTAGTACAAAATTCCTAAACAGAACAGGAAAGAACCTGCCACATACACAATGAGTAAAATGTAATTTAGTGCTAATATGGTGATTTCAATATTCAATGCACTCCACAATATTTCAGATTCCTTTTACAACATATACCACTTTCAAACATGAACCAAAGCAAAAGGTGATCTGGCTTTGTGGATGGAAAAGAGCATTGACCTGGGAACTAGGAAATCAGGATTCAACTCCTGGGTAGAGATCAGGTTCCCAGATAAGACATACAGTAATATGGAAATTACAAGACTCACTTTCTATGAAAGCCTTGAAATAAAGCAGTGAATGTGAGTTGGGGCTTATTATTACAAATTAAATAGGAACTATATAGCACTTAAATCACTTTGGAGATTACGTATTAACTTTAGTAAGCATGACTGCTGCTAATCTGTATAAAAATAAATGAATGAAACATGATCAACTGAATGTATACGAAGGATTCCACAAAAGTGGAAGTCACATACTTCCTCTTCTTTGAACCCAGTTCATGAAAAAGTGAGAAGAGTGCAGTAAGTGTGAGTACCCACAGAAATCTCAGAAAGAAAACTGGCCCACAGGAAGTGTGACTCCACAGGAAATTTTGATGGTACCAGGATTTCATTTCCATTGTCTTCAGTGATACTTAAGCAAATCATTACATGTTTATCAAGATACAGAGGATGCTTTTCTGAGAAGGGGTCCAAATTTCATTAATGACTTAAGCTCATGAGAACTGCAAAAGAAAGTGAGTCACACGAGCATAAATATGCACAGGAAAAATGAAACCAAAGTATTTTTCTTTTTAAATACCATAAAATAATGTGATAACCACTTAGAGAGGAAAAAATCCACAAAGATACTTTTTGCAGTTTATTTTCAATTATAATTTTTGGATAACCAAGCAGCTCTGTATGGAAAAAGCACAGAAGAGTAATTCTGGCACTTTTGGATAGTACATTTGTTTTTTCCCCAAATTTTTCTAGACACATTCAGTCCACTTGCTCGGTCGATAGTCCATTTTATATGAGCATGATTAGCTCATGGGATTCCAGAGGAAACTAACAATATATACAGTCAATGAAACTATCTTCTTGGCTACTCTGGGCCCTTTAAAATGTCTTCTAAGTCTATCCTGGCGAAACAGAATCCACAATATACATGATAGCTACAGAATACACTGTATTGAAATGAGAAATGCTCAGCACAGAATGGGACTCTTGGCATGCAGCTTAAAATAAAAGGTAGAAGTTCAGAAGTTTATAAAATCTCAAATGGGGTCAATTAAAAGGACTTAGCAAAAGAAGGGACTGTTCATTGTTACTGTAAAAAAGGCACTTTGAGAAAATGGTACCAGAATTGGAGGAATCTTAGTCGACACAAAGTTCAGTTTGGTTTCATAAAAAGGCTTCAATGCTAAGGGATGCTACTCAAGTTTCCTGCAGTTGTACATTAAAATAAATTGCTGAGTAGTTTATAATAAAGGACATAATATGTTTACAACCAACTTGTAAAATTAAGAAAAGCATAGTATAAGCAAAATATTACTAAAAGCAGCAATGCATAGCCTTTCATTGAGATAATGCACAATTTTGGACACCATGTGTCAAACTCCTGTTTTTAAGATACTTTCAGTAGCATTATCAACATAAAATTGGCCTACAAAACAAAAGCTTTACCAGCTCCCATACATAAGGAGATTGAGGTCATAAACCAACCAAAACAATTTGTCAGTATTTTCAACATCCTGGATGACCAATATCAAGTATATGGAATAACAATCACACTCTTTGTTCAGCTATCTCACTGGAGGCAGCTGTTAAATCAGAGGAATGATTTTAATTCTTTTCTAACATTTACACAGTAATGCATTTAAGTTCTTTCAAATGTTGCTCACCACAGTTTGTTTTTCTCTTTTCTCTCCACAATATAAAAAAAAAGAAGAAGAAAAAAAGAAAAAAAATATCAAGCACTTCCACAGAAAGGATATTTGGCAATTTTATACTCCACTGAAGGGTGGATTTTCACAATAGCTCATTTTAGGTTGAAAGTCATTAGTGGTCTTTCCTCTCGTTTCTGCCAAGGACTCTTCTTATCTTCACCTTGGTCATCTTCCTCATCCTCCTCATCTTCATCATCATCATCTTGAACGGATGTTCCATGTTCAGGACTAGTTAATGGCTCTGGTTTGGTATCCACAGTTCTGGTTTCCTCCTGCAGGCTGGGCAGCTGCACACCACTTCTCTTACTGGTGCCTTCTAGGAGGCATCGGAGAGCATTGTCCTCAGGGCTACAAACTGCTGTTCCACACTCGCTGCCACTTTGGTCCATATCATCCAAGTACACAAGCTGTGTGTAAGCTGTGCTGTCTGAAACCTTCCGCTCTCTCTGCTGGTGCTCCTGCACGGGGGGGTGACTCTGTGGTGCAGACGGGTGATCTCCTCTTCCCTTTCGGGCAGATTTCGGTTCATTCATGTCAACACCAGAGTCCAAACTGGCATCGTTACTCCCGTTCCTACCAGCTCTTTGGAGATCAATGTATGAATGTCTAACATGAGCATTTGAACGCCCATCTAGAGAAACAAACCATGCTCGAGGATGAGGCAATGGCTTTCCACCTCCTAATTCCATCAACGCCTTTTCCGTAAGAAGCTGCACTTCGCTATTCATCTGAGCCAGGGATGCATCGTTAAGAGAGGCAGGAATGGAAATAGATTCAGACATGGAAGCATTTTGCTGACTCCACTCAGCAGCACCTGCGTCTTGCAAATGTTGCTGAGATATTGCTTGGGATGTCAACTGCTGGGGCTGCAGCTGCTGGGCAGGGTGTGGGAAAAGCCGTGCGTGAGGGTTAGGAAGCTCAGCCTGAAGTCTTTCTAGATCAATCTGCTGGTCAGCTGGGACAACCAGGGGCTGGCTAACAAAAGGGTGCTCTCCGGGCAGCTTCATGTAGTGACCTGGGATGACCAGCGCAGGCAAAACCTTTCTGTAAACACTGTCATTGACTTGGTCAACAGAATTGCAGCAGATTAACTGACCTGGTCGAGGGAAAGACGTAGGTCTTTCAAGGTGATCAACTGAACGGGACATCATACAATCAGTAGGTCTGCAGTCCAGCAGCTCTTTTTCAGGGGCTGAAGGTGTGGGGTATATTTGTTCCTGAATATTGTATTTACTTCCAGTAGCAATATGGTTCATAGATACTTGAATTTCTCTCTCTTGCTTTTCAAATAAAGGCTGAGACAGCATAGCATTGTAACTTCTCCTATACTCATCTTTGACAGGGGACTCATAGCCTTCAGCTGTTTCTGTAGATTTTCTTGTCTTTAGAGGAAAACTATCTGCTGACTTGTGGTAGTCTTTTCTTAGAGACCCACTGGGAGTCAGGTCATCCAAGGAAATTCTGCTCTTGTCTTTCTCCTTGTCAGAGAGCAGTTCCTCTCGGGAGCTAAACTCCTGGGAAGTACTGAAAGAGTGTTTGAGCATAGGTGTGTGCATATCTGCTTCTCCAGTAGGTGATACCATCTCCATGTGGACAGCACTGATTAATTCCTTTGCCCCTGAGTTTTCAGCGTGTCCGTTGCTAGCAACGGACAATCCACCTGGAAATTCTGACTCACGACGTGAAAATATTAAATTTATATGGGACATTGAGGTTGCTTGATCCTTCTTAGAAGTGTCCAGTGCTGTTGAAAGTTGCAGTTTCTTATGATGTTGACGTGGTCTTAGACATTTTCTTCTATAAAAGCCAGTAACAAAAGAAGTTATACATTTATGAATGTTGTACACAGAAACAAGAGAAGCAAGTGTGTCTCAACAGAAGACTTTTTAAGCAGTGATTAGTATTAGGGGAATTGAACTTTTATTACATAATCTAAAAATTAAAAGCTTGTCCCAGCAGCAAAGATAAAATTAAAGAATAACTAATGTCATTTGGGAAATATCTCGAGTACCAATTACAAACTGGAGTAAATGTCTAGAGAAGGCAAGTATAAAATCACTCATTACTAGACATTTGCTGATAATTTAACATTTATTTTAATACAACGCCAATAGAAAGATGATTTGCAAATGCGTAACAGTCTTGAGCCTATGCCCATGTTTGATAGGAAATTACATGGAGAACACAGGTACAGATGTGTGTGATTCACTCAACTACCGTCCTCCCAAAGGCAGGGATTTATATGCTTCATGTAACCAGGAGCACAGGAAATTTGATCTCACTGTTTCTTTCTTTTTCAAGTGCTTGCTTGCCTTTTTTCCCCCCCAAAGGAAAAATGTTTCAATACAGAAGTTTTTAACTTCATAAGCACAAAAAAGCTTGTATTTTCAACATGAACTAAGTAACCAGGATGGTGAATCTTACCTGCAATAATACAAAAGCAGACACAGCAAGACTAGAAGTATGAGAGCCATCCCTCCTAAAATTGCCAAAAGAAACATTGTGTGATAGCTGGTAATGTCGTGTGTTACAACGGGACCTGGAAGGCCAGAAAAGAGAATTTAGACCTGTAATAATCTCTAAATAGGAAGAGGAACAACAGTTGAACAAGGAGAGAGACACTTTCCCTTATTATGAGGGTGCTAAGCAAGTG
>VYZP01031374.1:0-17099 GCA_013400635.1 Hypocryptadius cinnamomeus | reverse complement strand
TTCTCATAGAAGTTTCACTTAGAGTATTTTTTACAAAATTTGCATGGGAAAAATAATGGAAAATTGTGTCAAATGGCGTTCAGAATTAGCATATGGTTTTCTTCACTCCATAAGGCCTTTTCCATTGCCAAAAGAGGACTTGGGGTGTTTTTGCATGACTTTTTTTGACACTTTCATGTTGGGTCTAATTCATCTACTTGATACATTTTAGGTACAAAGCTTAATTATTTGGTATTTTTCCCGCAAATTGAAATTTAACTAGATTGCCTCTAACTCTATAATTTCCCATAGTTTGCTCTTTTAGGCAAGCTTTGCATTTGCCCTCTCCTAGTTTTCTTACAATTTAGCTGCCCTCTTTGAATTCTCAGAGAAAACTGGCAACTCAGACTGCTGGATTGTTTGGGGGTTTTTTGTTCGTTGGCTGTTTTTTTGTTTGGTTCTGTTGTTGTTGTTTTGTTTGGTTGGGTTTTTTGACCATTCCAGAGCTTTGTTGTTGGCAGACAGCAAATAATCTTGTATTTTTACCCTAAGAATGTTGCATAAGGGTCGAATAGATCCTGACTCAAATATTTTTTCCCCACTGTTATTTATGGGCATAATAGTGAAGAACTGAAATGAAACTGCAGACATTTGTTTGTTATATTTAGACAAAGAAGTTGTGATGATAAGGAGAGCTAATGGAATATGAGCAAGTTTGTTTAGTGGAAAAGCTCAGCTCAACTACTTCCATAGTTTTTCAGCAAGTGAAGGAGCATTTTGTTGTGCTCTTGTTAAGAAGGAGTTCTCAGATAAAGCCACAGACGTAGTATTGTTGTAGTGTTATGAATATTACTAATTATATTTTCACCATATAAATATTGTCTCTATATGGACTGAGGCTGATAAAAACTTATTTTTCCCTCCTATGTGATGGCAATGCAAATCACTATGGAGAAGTCCCCACAGGTTTGTTTATTTCCTTTCAAGCCTGCTTTTATTGTTGGTGCAGGGATGTGCTGAAGATTCTCCAGGCCCAAGGGGTGGTTTGGCTCAGATCCATAATCCTTTACAAGTATTGAGGGCTCAGAGCAAGGGATATGAGTCTTATAAAGAGACTAGTACCAGTGTTAAACTGCTCTAAATCCCCCTGCAGTGCACACTTGTACAGTTTTGCTGTGCCTGGGCTGTCTTAGCTGGAGAAGATTCCTTGCTTCAGAGGAGCACCTGTTTCAAAAATGCCACTCCTATTGTAATCTTCAGAGTCTGCACTAAGTGCTTTGGGGAAAAGCTCTTGTGCTTTCAAAGCCCTAATTTGAATGTCCCACTGTAAAAAGGACATGTGAAATTCAGGTTCCTTTCTCTCCAGTTGTTAATTTTTCCCACGTGAATTAGGTCAGTTATTGAAGCAAATGAGCATAATGTTTGTTTAAATGGGGAGATTAATTCAGTGTCTGGTTCCCTAATGCTTTGCATTTTTCCTGGCTATTTCTCTTTTTCAAGACTGGTTTTCTTAGTTTTTGTAAAAAAGGAGAGTATACATTTGTGCTTAGTATTTAAATTTTTCCTTGCTGAGCAAGTTTGCAAGAAGCAGTTTAGTTTCTAGCAAGGTAAAGATGAGGTTCTAAGGTGAGTCAAAACTCCATGACTGGTGCATTTTGTTATGTAAACTACACGAATTGCATGAATACAGGAACATTCCATTGGGTGAAGTCATGAAGAATGTGGGCAACTTCAGCAAGCTTCCGAGTGTTTTTTACTCCAAATATTAGGTGAATTTATGAATTTTCTGCTGATACAGATGCAGTATACTGCTCCCTAAACATGGTGACAGGTTGAAGTTGTCTACGCTGAAAGTGTCCTTGGAACACCTTGCTTCTGTTCCAGAAAACATGTATGAATGCAGAAGATCTGCAAATTACTAAAAAATCCTTCATAAGGATCAAAAAGAAAAAAAAAAAAGCATTACATTCAAATTTGCCTTGTTAGAAGTTTTGTACAAAATACTGCATTTGGATGTAGTTCTTTCAAATAAAACAATAGACATTGAAACCACCATTATTAATCCTAAATATCCACTTTCTTCTATTAGATGTAATCTTGGTGATGCATTTATTCATAGCAGAAAATAGCAAACTTGAGTAATAGCAAAACCTTGATTATGAACATGCCTTTCATTTTCTTGTGACAAGTGGCACACATGAGAATGTGTATGTGAACAAAAATTGTTTTGTGCAAAACTATGGATGTAAGTGTTCTTTCTCTTCATGTCTTAAACTTTGCGAAGGTCAAAAAAAAAGGCTGAGATACTGCATGAAATGTGATGAATAATCTGATTTGATTATAATACATTAATAAATTCTAGTAAGGTTATCAATACCTACCTGTATTTTAGTGCAGGGAACTCAGTTTTGCCCATGTAATTTTTTCTTATAGTTCTGTTTAGAAAATTTCCACTTTCTTGTTTGCTTGTGTATGTTCTTAGCTTTCCTTTCTACACCTTAATGGGTGTGAACATTTCTCAATGAGATGCTCTCCTCAGAACTATGTCAGTACTGCATGCTGCCCATTGAGAAATCCTCCTCCACAAATTTAAATGAAGTAAACTAGGAAATTGTGGCAAATTATAATTACATTGTAATTATGAATAGGGCTGAAAAAGAAGATTTTTTTTTTCTGATGTAGGACCAACTAAGTATTCCTTAGAGGCACTAAGTTATTAACATGCTAATGATTTTTTTTTTTTTAAATTCTGACCAAGTTGTAGCCAGCATGAAAATTGGCAGCATTGACATTCAAAAGAGTTTTTGAATTGCTAAGTGGAAAATTGAAGAGAAATTGATGTTTTACAGTAGAGTGGATCTTTGATTAAATGTTATATGCAATCACTAGTTTTCCCAAAAAGTTGTGGGGTGTAGCACACTTCAGGTAATATTGTGTTTGTTAGTACAAATTTTATACTTCTTATGTGAATGTGTTTTATGGGAACATGGGGAATATTGTACTCTGTGGATCACTATTCTCACTTTATTATCACTTCATGTTCTCTCAAAAAGAGGAAGAACTGTGTATAATTGCCAGAAAGAGGAACAGTGCAACCCAGACTTATGTTTCAAACCATATTATTTTCGGTAAAATAGTCAGGAGCTTGAATGAAACAACCAAATGAACTCTTGGTTGCAGGAGAACACATGTCCCATCTATACCTGCAGGACTATAGTGTAATATACAGTTAAATATTCCCAAAGTTTAGTATCAGCTTGCTTTTGTCACAGATTTAATATTATTTCATTTGAATTTATGATTTGGGAGAAGAACAGTTCTTGATTTTTTTTATTGGTTGGTAAATAATTAATGGAAATGCCTTCTGAAAGGGCAGAAAAAGAGCCCCTTGCTTGTTATGATCCAAAAATCTACAATGCCTAGGCAGAGGATGAAATATCTGTCCTTGAAACTTCCTGCTAGAATACTCTTTGTGATGACAAGGATGCATAAATGAGTGTTCTGATTGCTGTTGTTGACACAGAAGAATTGATGTTTACTAAGGTATGTTGGATGTCTTTAACATCTGAACAATATGACTTACATTTATTTTGTTTCTTTTTGGCAGCCAGTACTGTGCATTTAATATGTTTTAAATCAAATTGCTGGATTCAGAGCAAGTTTATTAAGGACTTTGGTAATGAAATATTAGAACAAGCGAATTGCATTTCAACATGAATTAAGGCAAGCACAAGTTTAACAAGGTTCGTGAACTGGACTGAATTTATTAGGCTTTCCTTATCTTCTCTTTTGTGTTATTAATTGAAAGAATATGCAAATCAAATAACAACTCTGAGGATGTGAACCTGTAGAAATTAAAGATAAATACATGATGGACTGTGAAGTTCTGAGTTTCATTTTCTGAAGAGAATTGATGTTCACCAGTTCTGTGCTTTTCCCCTGTGATCTGGTTTGAGATTTTCACAGATCCAGTAAAATTTGGTTACTGAATTCTAGGTGAAGAATTACATAAACTTTTGGAGATGGTGAGCTGTTGAAAAAGTGCCTTTGTTCCTCAGTCCTTGCCTATGAGCTGTATTTCTGTTATAAATAAACAAGAGTTAGAAAGCTGGCATGTCAGACTATCCACTTGCTGCTGTAAATCCATGTCCATCTCTTCTCACCCTTTCCCAGGAGGTTTGGGCTTTATGCCTGTGCTAGGAAACCTGCATGTTATCCTCTTCTGTCAAGTAACAGTATTTGAAACAGTTCCTGTAGGAGTGAGCAGAGATGCTATTTTTGTACAAGATCATGCTAAGTTCAGTGGTGGTATTGATTTATGCGGAGTTCAGGCAACACACACTGGAAATAGTGCATACAAATGCAATTAAGATGAGCCTAATTCAACTTCTTTTCTAGAGTACAAACAATAAGCATTCATTTATAAAAGTAACTTTATTTCTATTGAAGGCCTGAGGTTATTCAAACTGGGGAAGCTCTTGATGGCGTTCTTATTGCTAGGATATACTCCATGTATGTGTGGGAGAGTGTGTTGGTCTCTGGTAGATGACATTGACAGCGTTGGGAGCGGAGTTCAGTGCGCCATGGAAATGATGGAGAGGTTAGGGAGTGATTCATCCACACCCAGCTCCTGCCTGGGGCAGCAGTGGTGCGTGGCAGGGAGGGACTGACGCATGGGCGCTGCAGATCGCGGCTCCCATCGTGCAGCCGACACTGATTTGTTCCAGCAGGAGTTTTAGTTCATCTCTCTGTGCGCTGCTTTTAGTTTTCAAATGTTAGTGTTGTCCTTTTAATAGGGCTGCCTGAGCTAGCAAATCCTGATTTCAACTTTGGTTCCTGTGCAGGCCACTCAGGTTTTCTACATTCTCTGTGCTTGCCAAGATGAATACAGTTGTCCCTCAGCTGGGTTAAAGAACATTGTAAAAATTCAGTCCATCCCAAACATGAAACAATATTTTCCTGTGAGACAAAATCCAGGGAAAGAGTCTATCAGGAATAAATAAACTAGTTTTTAAATTTTGAACCATAATTCTGACAGAAAAGCATTTCCTACCAAGTACCTGTATTCAATCTATTTACTCAAATGCAACTAACTTCACACTTGTTGGGTAATTCTTAAATGTGTAGAAAGATACATCTACCTGCAGCCTGCAAAATCTGTCCTACACTGTTTTGGTAATAGCATTCAGCTGCTTTGGAAAATGTTCCAAGTTCAAAGCATTAAACAAATATTGGCTAATTAATTGAATAATTTAAAGAAAAAATTATACTTCCAGCAATGCAGAAGACTGCGCTTAGCACATAATAGACTAGCAATACATGGATTTCAAGTGTCTTCAGCAGATTTAGAAGATGCATTGTATTGTGTGAATACATTTGGATAATTGTCTTAATCTGATAATTTCACACTTGTAATGACTGGACTTCATGCCACAAAATGGCCAATGGTGTCATGATTTTTAAAAAAGTCATGTGATTACTGAAAATACTTGCATGTTTCCCTTATCTAATGATATTTTTATGATAGAATAGTACTTGAATTATTATACAGTGATTGCTGATTTTAGAAATTGCAGAAATACTCATATAAGTTAAACTAAAACAATCAACAGAGTATACTAGTTGCATGTCTTTTGTTTTCAGGCTCAATTTGGGCATAATTTAAATATCTTATCCCTTTAGAAAAGACAGTACAAAAAACCACAACCAAGATGTCAAAGCTTTATTAATGACCTAAAAAAATTCTCTTCAGCACATACAGCCACTGTGCAGAACAATGCTAGTCAGAGCAATTATTCAGCAGTTCCTTGGGAAAGACCACTGAAATTGAGGAGCAGATCACCTTTTCACAGGAGTTTCCTTTTGTGTCACACTTTCAATTTCTAAAATATTATATCCAAAATTCAAGCACTTGCGTTTTGTGTTTGGGGCACTCCTATGATTTTTTTGTTCTTTTTATATAGAAAAGCACTAGATTACAGTGATTATGAAATTATCTGCCATTTCTCTGGGCTCTTCGTGGTATTTTTCCTGCTGAATTCTCACGTGGCAGAAATTCAAATAGTCTACTAATGTATTTTCTCTTTAAATAGCAAACAAAAGGGAACAAGAGGCTTTGAAAAATGCCGCTGAACCTCTTTTCACACTAGACATAATATGATGCTAATAAACATCCCCCTGATATTCAAACAACAGAAGTTTTATTTTTCAGTTTTCTTTTAAACTGCAATAACCTTGGAAAAATAAAGTTGTGTGGAAAAGGAAGAGAAGCAGAGAAGAGGAGGGTTGGAAAGAAAGCAGAGAAATTGTCCATTAATGTTAGTGTTAGAGCCTGCGCTAAGTTTGGAGACTTAGCATGAATTCAAGTTTCACTTGGTAACTGCATGACTGAATAAAGTTTTTTTGTCCTGATGCAGACAGGAATTGTACAAGATTTACAGATACAGTAAAAGGCTTTCAATAAGGTTGCTGCAGTCAGCACTGAATGTTTCTATATAAGGTATTTTTTTCAAGCTCCTGCAGGTAATAAAGAAAATATAATAGTGCATGCTTCTTATTTTCCCAACTTCACTGCTAATTGCAATGCCAAAATGTAGATGTTTTCTACATCTTGCTCTTATAGTCTAATATTGAATTTATTTTAAAATATTTCTGCAATATTTGTAAATTCAGGAAGATTTGGTTTCTTTTGTGTCTCTGTAGCTAGTCTTTCCAACCCGTTTTGTTTTTTTATATGATGCATGTTTCCTTCAGTGTATTTTAGGAAAACAGTACCTTTTGCAATGCCAATGAAAGATCTTTGGGCTTTATAGTAATGCAATTTTAGCTGAATATTCTTTTGCTGCTGCTTCTTTTGTGCCTCTGGTGCCGATACAAAATTTAAGGTTATGAATATGTCTTAATAAGACTGTTCATCTTTAAAGAAGGAACCCTCTTTGTGATGAAGAGATTCTGTGGTGAATAGTTCTGTGTAATGAATGTGCTTGAAAAAGGGGGATTGTATCTCACGGTATGGAAGCAGTTGGGGCTGTTGGAGTAATTGGAAGCATGATGGGACAGGACTGCTCTGCAGCTTAATGTAAATAGTCACCTCCAAAAGAGGAACTGTGAGAAAGCATGAAGTAAGTTCTCCAGGGACAAAGCTGTCTTTGCAGTACTTTATGGGGAAATTTATGTCAGTGATTAGCAGCACTGAGCTGGGACGAACAAATCATCCTAGTGGAAATGATGTCAAAGTATTGTGAGGAAAAAATGTGAAAGTGAGTGTGAAAACAAGTATCAGATACTAATGTTTGGTGTGTTGCATAGCTAAGGGCATTACTGTAGTTAAAAATGTGGACTGCATGTTGTGGTCAATATTAGTGGAGAGCTGCTTAGAAGAAATCAGAATGAAAATGAGGATCTGTAAGGAGACAGACCACAAGACTATCAAGAAAATACAAGTTTTGACTTCATGAGTTTCCTGAAGGTCAGTCTTATGATGCTCTTTCTGTTTGTTCCTTGGCATAATTCTGCAATGTGGTTTAAAGTTCTCAATGTCCAGCAATATTCTCAGTTACTGTTATTAAAATGGACACCAGAGCCCTTACCAAGCTAACATCTACAATATCAAAGTGGATTTCCTTTAGTTTCATTGCAAATATTTATTTACTTATCTATCTCACTCTATTATCTTTATATCTCCCCGCTCTTAAAATTTTTTTCTTTCATTTCTTCACCAATAAACTACTGATAGAGTGGGTTCTTGTTCCGTATCGTGAAAACAGAAAGCTCTTGCATTCATGCTCAGAAACGTGACTGTTTATGGAGATAGATAACATTAGCAAATGCCTTTCTTTAGGTTGTCTGCTTCTTTCATTACTTCTGCAAATTAGTGGAGCCCAAAAGTTAATATCTGAAGGACGAAATCTGCAAAGTCAGCATGAAAGTTAAGGGTTCGAATAGCTTGGTTTTGCTATATTGCTTTATGCCAGAATTTACCATGTTTGATTGTACATTTTTTTCAAGGTTGCTGGTTTTTATCTCTGTGGTGAGCAGAAGGTTCCTGCAGGCAGAATAAAAGGCTCTTGGGGCATCATTTGTCAGCTAATCCCACTGTTTAAAAAATGCTCTGTCAGGAGAAGAAAATCCTGTGCTATTTTCACAGCTGTGAGAAAATATTGTGCTATTGTGAAACTTACTCATATCTTAGGTGTTGGCTACCCTCTTTCATTTCATATTTTGCCACAGGGACACTTGTGCTTCTAGTCAGCTTGCCCTCAGAGGAGACCCATCCACCTTCTGGTGTCTGTCTTGATGATCAAGTGGTGACAGCAGGAAGAGTGGTAGCTGCTTTGTTTCCTACCTAACACCTGTTAGTAGGTGATTGTGGTACTGGCTGTGATACTTGCCTGTAATCAGGCACACTCCAGGTGGCCATCACATGGCATTGAGGTGCCCAGCAGTGTCAAACATGTATCAGGCACATGCCTGGCACGTGTCATTCACATGCCAGTCATGTGCCTGGCACACAACATTTGCACACCTGCATCTGGCAATCATGAGCCCGACACTTTAGTACAGACCAAAATTTGAGATGTAGTGACTTAGTGTTGCTTGGGCTGTAGGGCTCAGAGGCTGTTGCTCATGTTTCTCATTAACATTTAAGCTTGTGGAAGGAAATTTGAAAAACTGTTATCACTTTGTTTGGTTAATTCTTAAAGAAATGAAGACCCCTGCAGAAATGCTTGATATAAGATGTATCCAGTATAGATGATCACTGCTTTGGTTTGTGTATGAATTCTCCTTGCGATGAAAGTTTCAGAATTTGCAGAAGCAGCAAAAAATCAATAATGTGGAATGAAGTTCAGTCAATGAAGTGTGATAAGTGTAGTGATCAATAAGTGAGTGATTTGTGAAAAGCAGTTGATGACAGTGAGTGTGTGTTGGTTCCAGATGTGTTTGCTGTAGGAGCAAGGCATGCTGAAATGGGTAACACTGCTATACTGCAAGGTAAGCCATTCCCTTTTTCTTCCTGACGGTTAAAGTTGATTACAAATGGCATTATTTGGCTCGATTTAAATAGTGCTAAGTAAAATAATGAGGATTTTGTCTAAACTAGGGAAATGAGGGATAGGATGGAGTGGTCTCTTGTGTGCAGTGGCTTAGGGGAAGGTCACTTGTTCAGTTATTTGGTTTTAGGCTGTGGTTTTGATGGCTTTGCTTACATGCAGTGTTCTCTCTTCCTATGCCTCTGTGACAAACAAAATGAAAATGTGACAAGGATTTCAAATGGATTGCCATTAAAATGAAGCTAAAGTACATGAATGTGTATTGGGAGATTAATTTTTAAATTTGGTTGCCCATAATTCAATAGTTTTTCTTATGTCAAAGAAACTTCTCAGGGAAGAAACAATACATAGGTTTACAACTGAAGTAGCAATTTGACATTGTTCGGATGTTATTATCTTATAGATCTTCTCTGGTTGGTCACATATACATTGACTATTAGTTTAATGAATTGTAGCTTTGTGAGTCGTGCACTCAACAATGAAGTTTTAGCTATTGTAATCTTTGTACTTTTTAATCATTAAAGGTTTCCCTTTTCTGATTTTTGTCATAGAAATTCTTACTGATGCAGGTAATCCCATTAAAATTCACTGAGACTGTTAGTGTGAATAGTCTGGTAGTCTAGGTCTAAATTAATAAAGGAATCTCATTTCTATTCTTCTAGAGTACAGGTATATAAAACACTGAAAGTGCTTTAAGTGTTCTTTAACCCAAGCTGTAAAAGATACCATAAATTTAGAAAGTGACAGTTTCTATAATACATAGCAAGAACAGCAGAAATTATGATGACTGCTGAGATGCTGAAATTATTATGAATTTCCTTTAGTTAAAAGGAAAATGAGGATCTGATTCTGCTTTTCTTGCACTGTTTTTATGCCAGTGTAATGCCCAATATATATGTATGTGTGTGTGTATATATATATACACACATCTTGCCATTTGAGGAAAACTGATCCAGTTAAGTGTCTGGGTTTTTAGTGGAACGAGCACCATGTTTTAAAACTCTGTCAATAGCTAAAGGTCACTGCTACCATTGTATTTAACTTTTCTCTAACTTCTCCAAAAAAGTTCATTTCAAAGTTATGTGCATGTCCAGTGACCTGCAGTGTTTTAGATTATGAGGTGAATTGGAGAAGGTAATTCTGAGGAAAAAAACTTGAAATGTCAGGCAATTTAATATTTTGTCAAGAATTCTAACCTTTTGCCATAAAATTATTTTTCAAAATGAGTTAATTTTGAGAATTTCATGTATATTTTATCAATAGTCTTAAATGACTTCCACTGCTAACAAACATTTTAATGCAAAGTTGGGTCATCATTCTTAAAAAATAAGTAGTTGAGCAAATCCCAGGGATTTTTATAAACTTGTTCTATGTATAATAGTGTTTATAAGCTGCTTCATCTGAATCAGCATGCCTGAAGGGGGAAACTTCATAGGTCTTCCAGGGCTTTGAATTCTACCATGCATGACTTCTCAGGGCTTTTCAGCATTTTGAGCCTACCCGACAGGTTGAGAGATGTTGCAGATGGCCAGCAGAGCTAGAAAGATTTTCCTCACTCAGCAGCAGTCATTTTTGCAGGTCACACTGGCTGAGCAAAGTGCTCAGGCTTCTGAAAAGCAACAGCTCAGGGTGTGCTGTGAGCACTTGCTGCAGAGAAGTGCTGTCTGTGAAGGTCTCACAGAGAAAGCTGGAACTCATCAGCTATTTCACCTTCTGTGTGTGTGTGCTGTGTTATTCCCATGCTTTCCATGATTTTTTTTCAGAAATACATCCAATCATGGGAGGCTGTTTCAGAAAGAACCATTGATTTTTAATTATTAGCAGTGCATGCTATATAAAGCCCAACAAAAAAATAACATGGTGGTGGAATACTGAAGGCGGTGCTCCAACACAGCTTTGCATGGAAAAGATGTACAAAAATACACAGATTTCTGCAAAACTGGGAAAAGCTTTCCTATTTTAAAGCTTTTTTTTGTATTTTAACATTAGTAAGGCACTGTCATTGATTAAGGTGTTCAGTAAACTCCTAGGCCTCTCTGATAGGCTTTAAGTTTTGGAAGATACTCCTGGACTATGCTGTGCAAATCAGTAATTTCAAACAGGGGCTGACTTTTACAAGCAAAGTGGAGCAGCTGCTCCTGCTTTGAAGGGGAGGTATGAGCTTGTGTTCTCTAGTTAGTTCATGTTTTCCTGCATTTCCATACTTTTATTGTGGAACTGTATATGTCCAAATTCCAAATAGGTAATGTATGTCAGAGATTTTGCATCAATAAACACGTAGAGAAATAATTTCAAACTCTCCTCTTAGACTTAGCTTAAAAGCTATTTGCCTAATAAAAAATATAAGCAAATTCTTCCTAATATGCCCTGCCTTCATTTTCCACACAATTCAACAGAGGAGTGAATTACACTCATGGGAGAGTAATGCAAGGGAAAAAGCTAGTGCAATAAATATCTCATTGCCCAGGACGTCCTCTTAGGTGCTGATATTTTATGATGCATTTTCCTGAACGTGCACTGGCACACACACACACCCTGTGGGATTATAGCAGTCACGCCTTGAAAATATATTTACATTCACTAATAGCGAATCACCTGAATTTATCCCAAATAAAAAATAAATCATCCCACTTTCTGTATTCAGTAATTAGATTCCTTTTGCAGATTTTTATTTTTGATGCATAAGCGTTTCTATAAATGGATTACATCTGGGTACTGTGATGAAAAGGTTATTAGAAATGTGACACAGACAGATAGTCCTTGTGTTAAAATAAGTCCCCAGTGGCAAAAGCGAAGCTCTATGTTGGCCTTGTGTGACTGTAACAAAAGATTTTAGCTGCTGCTCTGGGACACTGTGTCATCCCAAGGAAACATAAATAGGTCTAGGTCCCACAATTTGTCTTTCAGACTTTTTTACCAATACATGTCCAGTATAGTCTGATTTACTAGAAATTATTTTAGATCCCTAGTACTGATGAAGAGATTCAGATAAATGTATAGTTGACAAGCAGAAACGTAGTATATGCCATGGAGACAATAGCAAAGGCATTGTCTGTCAGGCCATGATAGAGAATATGCTTTTTAAGTTCCACACAATATGTTTGTACTTATCAGCTAAAATTGTAACAGCTACCCAAAAAAACACATGCTGTAAAGTAGCAGAAATTATGTTCATATTACCATGAATGCAGGGCTGAATGCAGTATTTAAAGAAAATGCAATCCAAAGGTTTGAGGGTAAGATAAACAACAATAACTTTCACAAGCACTTGCAGAAACATCTGCTAACCTTTCCAAACACAACAGACTTTCACCTTGATGTGTTTGCTTGGAAAATGATCTGGTCTCCATTAAATTCAACACTAAATGGCCCAGTGGGTGTAATGAAGCAATAGCATAATAAAAAAAAAAATCCCTATCCTTGTAAATGTTGCCAGAGCTATCTGAATGTTTTATAATGAGCAGATAATCTGAAAAAAAAAAGATTCCTGCTGTGGAAGTATAAATGATAATATTCAAACATAAGACCTTTTCCTCAAGGTTTTATTTTTTTTTACAGACGTGTTTTTAGAAATGCATTTAGAGAAAGGCAAAAGTAGAACTTTTTGTTTGATTTAGAAATATGTTCCAAAGGGTAACTGATTGAAGCACTAAAATTGCTTTGTTTTGGTCTCCTATGGTTCCTGTGTTTTCAAGGTCTTTTGTTTAAAAGTATCCACACAGCAATTCCCTAAAACAAAATTATAACAAAATGGAGGGTGAGTTTGTCTTTTGGATGTTTTTATATGTGGTAAATATTACTATTTACTAGGACCTTAGAAGGCTTGAAAATTCAAACCATAAAAGTCTGAAAATATTTGGAAAATTATATTTCAAAGGAAACAAATAATAATTTCTAAAATTCCTTAGATAAGAAAAAGGGAAACCCCACATATTTCTGGCGTTTCTTTTGAATTGAAAACAAAAAAATCTTATTTTTAGTTATCTCTTGCTTGTAGCCTTTAATTTCCTCTTCTGCACTGTTACTGCATTTATTGCCAGTTTATTTTATTTCATTTCATGTCTAATGGCTGCATTTTTTTCTGCATAACCAAGGTTTTAGGAGTTGAACTGTCTTTCTAAGAATTATTATTCTTTATTCTGCAATGTTTGGGTTGCTTTCTGGAAAGTGGTGGTTGTTTATTTTTTTAAACAGAATTCCCACAGAGCTTATTCATGTGGCTTGCCTTTTTAATTTTCTTCCTGTTTCATTTTGTAGATGTATTTTCATCAGCATATTGCCAAAATACTTATTTCTGAAATACTTAATCAGAAAAGAAAAAAAAGGTGCCTGTGTATCCAAAGAGATAACCTATCAGCAAACTTGTCACAAACACTAACTAAAACTTAAATTTAAAAATTGCTTACTTGGATACAGGGGTGGTGATTGTATTGGAGTGTTAAAAATGGAAATTTCTCGTTTGCAAAAATGAGTTGCTCGTTATGCCCAAACAGCTGTTCATGCTCTTGCTTTCTGCTGAGATAAAGTTTTGATTGGATATTTAGGTACTAGGAAAAAAAAAGATATTTGAGGTGGAAAATGGCACTTATAGGATATCTGAATGACAGGTTGTAGGCTGATTTCACATATGGGAGTTGATCCAGAGAGTCTGTAAAAAGTGATTTTTATCTCTGAAATCAAAAGTAATATTCTTGTATCAGCAATAGTGTGGGCAGCAGGACCAGGGCAGTGATTGTCCCCCTGTACTCGGCACTGGTGAGGCAACACCTCAAATCCTGTGTTCAGTTCTGGGCCCCTCCCTACAAGAGGGGCACTGAGCTGCTGAAATGTCTCCAGAGAATGGCAATAAAGCTGGTGAAGCGTCTAGAGCACAAATCTGGGAAGGGGTAGCTGAGGGAGCTGGGATTTTTTTAGTCTAGAGAAAAGGAGGCTCAGAACCCTATCATTCTCTGCAGACATCTGACAGGAGGGTATGGACAGGTGGGGGTCGGTCTCTTCTCCCTGGTAACAAGTCATAGGAGATGTCCTCAAGTTGTGTTAGAAGAGGTTTGGACTGGATATTTGGAAAAATTTCTTCAACAAAAGGGTTATCAAGCAGTTATACATGCTGCCTAGGAAAGTGATAGAGTTGCCGTTCCTGGGGGTATTTAACAGTCATGTGGATGTGGCTCTTGGGAACATGGTTTAGTGGTGGACTTGGCAGTGCTGGGTTAACAGCTGGACTTGAAGATCTTAAAGATCTGTATAAACCTAAAAGATTCTATTATTAGGACTCCCTATTCTATTTTTTCCCTTCCCTTCCCTTTAAAACCTGTTCTGGCTGCCTGCCTTCTCAGAAATATTGCTAAACCCAAGGTGTTGTCCAGCAGACGCAGCCAGAATTGCAGTTGGATGTTTCTGTCCCTTTTCTTTGAGCTTGGACAACTCTGACTACTGTTGACAGGAGTTTTGAAGCTGTGAGCACAATTTCATATGTGAAAATCAAGAATATGGAATAAAATAATGCACTTCAGGTTGCTTGACAGCAACAAATTTTCTTGGTTGGCAGAGCCTGCACGGCTTTGCTAGCTCTACCATTTGTCATGCTAATTACTGCCTCAGGTACAAGGTCTGTACCAAGATATAATGCTGGTGGAGAGGGAAGTGACGAAACATGAGCTGCTCACTTTACCTGCATGGGAGGAGCATCCCTCTGGACCTGGGTAACACACACATAGCTGAACCTTTGTCTTTTTCTGGCCTTATTTTATGCAGAAATCTTTATTTTCACAAGGACTGTTTCTGAAAACAGATTGAATAGAAAGCAAATGAGGGAGTTTTCGTGGCTTGTAAGTCATCACAGTAGTGCTTCTCAGATTTTAGAAGCTGATGTTTGCAAATTAATTACTTGGCCTTTAAATAGTTCCAAACCACCCAAAGTGCTCCATTATGTTAGCACAGGCTTGAGAAATAGATATGTATTACTAGCTAATTGAATAACATATGGTGTTGATTAGTGCTTAGCTCTTTTTATAGAACTCAATTAAAAAACTGACTGCAGTATATTTTGAGACTATGAGATGTCTGTTAGTTGCTTCTGGCATGAGGGAACTGCTGAACCAAGAAACTATGAACTTTTTCTGTTTAGTCCATCTGTAAGTTCCTTTAGGATCTCTTGGTGCACGGGGCTGTGATGGGAGATAGGCTGGGGTTTGTTCATTTGCTGCAGTACTGAAATGTAGCCTTTCCTGGAAGATTTGAGTGCTCTCCTGGCAAAGCAAAACAAAAGCCCAGGCTTTTATTTTTTGTGCTATTGCTTAAGGTGTACAAATATACAATGAGCCTGTTTCAAATGGATAGGTACCTATTCTTACAGGGTTCAGTTTGCAGAGAAGTATTTCTTGGGAGGAGTCCTAGGACAGAGACATAAAATTATAAAGCCCTCCAACCCCAAATAATGTCAATCTCTATTTTACCTCATTCCCCCTCAGCAATGAAGGAAAACATGCATTTTTTTCTTTTGCTTGATGCAGTTTTTGCTTTAGAGATTATTTTCCTCTTAGACTTCACAAAAATACCTGAGATGATGATGATTATGATCTTCTTATTATTCCCATGGATGATTGAAGTGGTGTAGCAGCTAGCAGCAGTGATCAGACTGGTTGGAGCTGGTAGGATACAGAGAAACAAAAAACAAGAAAATAAGATGTTTCCCTCCCTGACTTTTCTTGTCCCCCCGGCTGCTAAGATGCTTCATTTACTCTGTTTCGTGTGGAATTTTTAAAGAGAAAATTTGGTAAATATAGACTTCAAATGTGATTTGATCTGAGCTGTATTAGGCACACAGCAAGAAGAGATACTGAGTTTTATCCACAGTTTTATCACTGACTGTTAATTTAGCTCTTGGGTGTATAACCTGACAAAATCTTCCTTGATTCCTAGAAGTGAGTGATTATTCTTGCTAGTAAAACTCATAGTAGAAAAGCCTTCCTCCAGTGTAAAATTACTTAATGCATATGTTTTCCAGATTTTCACACCAAATTTTATTGTATTATGTGCTATTGGGTATTTAAATTTAATCAGAAAAGCTCAGAAAGAAGGAGACCCTGAAAAATCGATTTGTTTCAAAAAGCATTTCAGAACCCAGTAGATTCCCATTCCACAGTAGCTCTTCCACTGAAATGGCATCCATCCATCCAGAGAAAACAGATGAGTCCTGCAGCATATCCTGAAGGTTACTGAGGTCATTTGGGAGGGATCTGTATTGCACAGATGCAGTGCTTTCACCGTGAGTGACCTTTCACCGCTTTGCCGCTCAGTCCTTTTTGTTGTGCGTTTGTTCTGCCACAGCCGTGATGTGCAGCGCAGGCCGTTCGTGACCTAAATCGCTCTGGGCTCTAAACCAGGAGCAGGTGCAGCCGCGACCAAAACCGGAAAGCTGCAGTGTTGGGATCATCCAGTGATAATGGCGGGGGGGAAGAAGCCAAGTATGTTTTATTTTTGTATTCCTGAACCTTCCCCCATGCTACCCTGCCCTACCATCCATGTTTAAAATAGATGGCAGTATGATGATTTTAGGCTTCTCCCAGGAATATATTTCTAGAGCTAGCATTTTGTTCAGTGAGATCAATTAAAGGTTGCAAAGGCATGGGCTTTTTGGTAAAGGCATGACAAGTACCCAATGCAGCAGGAAGCTTCAAGGAGCATAACATAAATAGGAAAACTTCAGCACAGAGGTACCAGTTTTGGGAAGGGTCCTGGCACATAGTTTCACTCACAGTGTGAAGACAATTCTTAAAAGCTTCATACAAAAGTCGCTGTGCTACAGTGACTTACGTCAACTGGTGATGTCCTATCACCTGAAAGATATAACAACAAATTTATGAAGCATGAAAAGATCAGGTTCCAGTTATTTCCAGAGGGTGTAGCATGCCTGTAACATCCCTCAGATATGTGAAAATTGACAAGGTGAGGTTATTGATAAGTGATCAATATCTATTTTTTTTCTCTTTTTTTCTTTTTTAAACGTTGCATTAATAACAGTTTCTTGAAAGCAGCTGGTGTCTCTCAATAATTGTTGTTATCTGTGGA